>VXAA01001242.1:0-14830 GCA_013399115.1 Anseranas semipalmata | reverse complement strand
CTGGATAGACTATGATTCCAAACTTTGTGCCTAGGTTGTGTTCACTCACTGTTTTTTGCCCAGTGAGCTTGCTTTTCATTCCTACAATTAAGTAGCTGAAACTGCAGAAGCGACATTTTCTGCACAGCATTTAAAAGCTAGCCTCTGTTTCCCTCCCTCTGGGTGCTTCCTATGATGTATCTGTATTTGCTTTTACCCCATATTTGTTTCCCTCCTCTTCCTGACCCATTATGCTCCATGTCTATTGAAAGGATTCTTCTACAGCTTGAATTCAGCACAAAAGCTCCATAGGAAAAACAGATAAAAATCTTTTGTAACTAAATTTTTACAGCTCTAGGACTGCTTTAAGAACTTTTTTTTTTTTTTTTTTTTTTTTTTTTTANTTTTTTTTTTTTTTAGTTAGAAGTATTGTAATTATAAGTCTGTTCATGCCTTGTGCAAAACAATACTTCTTTCTTTAGGGGAAGAGTGTGGACATTTTTTCTATGATGCTCAGGAAAATTAACTGTGAAAGATGGGAAAACTTAAGTGTGCCAGGTTATTCTTAGTGGTATATGCTTGAAAGTGTATACCTATAAGAATAGTAAAAACAAACAAACTAAAGCTTCCTTACAAAGAGTTCCTGTATACTGTAATTATGAAGTAAGTTACAGTGAATACAACAAAACATATATTCATGTATGTGCGCACACAAGCACACATCAAATCTTTAGTACTGGAGATCCTGCTCTGCTTCCTCCTGAATGCTATAATTTTATATATAGACCAAGACTGAAATATTAACTTAGGCAAGACAATACTGAAGTTGATGACAAGTACTGAATTTTGAAACTGGACTTGTCTCTTTTACGTGGTAAAGACCTTCCTACCCACTGCCCTTGGCAACTATGTCTGTGATACTTTTGGATGTGAATGGTCCTTGTAAGGATTATAATTAGTATGCTGTAAAAAAAGTAAGATAAACTACTTGGAAATACAAAACATGATTTTCTGAATACTGCTGCATTTCATTTTTCTTATAGGCTTAGGAGTGTACTGTAACCTTTGGTCATTAGTTCGCTTTGTAGAAAGGTCTTAGTCTTGTTTTTAAGTGCTTCTATTTGACTCAAGGGTTCAAAAGAGATGTTACTTCTGTACAACATATTATAATACACCACAGTGAATATAAGCTGTACTTCAAACTACAGAGTGGAAGAGACAAGATATTCATCTCAATGCAAAGGCCTGGAGATCAGGAAACCAAACCCTTTTATAAGCCAAAACATGTCTCTTAAGCTAGATATTCAAACTAAAATCAGCGGGGAACAGGTAGTCAGCATCTCTGAAAATCAAATGTTACATTGCTAGGAATGTACGAACCTAGGAATTACTATCTCAGATCAGGTGAACTCTTCAGTTACTATAGTTTCCTGTATCTGACAGCAACTAATGTTTTAGAAGTAAATCTATTATGTTTGAAGGATGAAGTTTGATCTTTCCACATTTTTACTCTTACAAGAAAGACAACATTCTTTCTTATCATGTGGATTTAATGTCCACATTTCTCCATGCCTCAGCTTATTTCTTGTGGGTGAATGAACATTGAATAGACTTTTCTCCAGCTGCAGTTCCTGATTGCTGGAGGGTTACCTCTATGTCTGTGTTCTGCCCTTGCTCCTTTCCTGGCACACAAATCAGTTAAGCTGGAATAAAAAGGGTATTTATGTTTCCAAGAATGGACCTTTAAGATAGGATATTAGCCTGGGATTTAAAACTGGTTTCAGTTCTTTATTTGAGTCAGGGTACCTTTGAGACCTTGGATTAGTTTTTAGTTTTTCTGTGCCTCAGTATGTAATTTCTAAACTGGGGATAATGGCATTGACATTGGATCCTATGGAAGAACATTATGAAAGTTAGCAAAATAAAGATTAAAAATGCGAGGAATTTGCACAGTCACAGTTACCACATGACCTAAACAAATGAAGAAGATGAATCCATATTTTAGGATGATATTCAATGCTTTGAGAGGTTATTCTTATATGACCATGACATTTTTATTTGAAATAAAGAATTACTGAGCAAATATATATTCTCATGACTCAATGTCTCATACTCTTTCCTTGTCTGTAACACTTATACAACGGGCATATGTTAAGTTCTTTTGAGCTATTTATTTATTTATTTATTTTTGATGCTGTTTTATGTGTTCCTGAGCATGATTGCATAAGTTTCAGATTGAAAAAGACAGAGATCCTGCAAAGCTGCAGATGAAAACACTAGAGATTGATGGCTTCCTGACTGTGTAAGACATCCTTGTTCTACTATGATTATTGAAATTACACCAGTAATAGGAAATTTCAGGAGAAAGATTTTGGTAAAAAGGGTTCGTAAGTAGCATGACTACTTGTTCCTGTATGATCTGTTTTTACAGGTGGAAAGGCATATCACCTTTTTCCCCAGTCAGACACTCCTTTTCAGTTCCACTGTGAGCAGTTTTCTCCAATATCCAATCATTCAGATATCAAGTCCCTGATGACCGATTAGACTTCAACCAAACCAAAAGCTATAAAGAGCCTTCTGTATGAGAAATTAGGTTGAGCCTTTAACCTTACCTGTGAAAACGANTATTTATATATCAAATATATAAAACTATAAGTTTTTGTAGAGATGGGTCCTATACTAGGAATATCACATAAGTAATAGGAATCTCTTTATATTTGTATAGATATGCTTAATTTATCACATTTTTTTTTTCACTGTCATTCTATCAATTGAGTTGCCAGTACTATAGAAATAAAAACTGTTCATTGTTCAAGCACAGTTACCTTATGTTTCATAGCACCCAAAACAAGCATGAGTCAAAGCAGGGGACTTTGTTAGACAATCAAGAAATTAGTTTCATTGGAAACTTTCTGCTTGCTTGGAGAAATTTGTTTATTAAACTAGGCCACAGAAATTGATAAAAGCACCTTACCATGGTTTGGAAAGCAGGAACCAGCAGCAGAACCTTACTCTTCCTGGGTAGAATTAAAGGAGTGAATCACAAGATCTTTATTTTCCCTCTCCTCGAATCTGAGTTACTTTATCCGCTTTATAGAAGTGCTAAGCATATACCCATAAAAAAGTCATTTGTTCAGCTTCCAGTTTATACCTTCTTAAAGCACCTCGCTTTTGCAAGTACATTCCTATATGGTAACACCACATGGTACTTCCTAATAGAAAATAAAGTTCTATGGCCTTAAAGAGAGTTATTAGATAGGACAGTGTTGACAAAAAATAGTGCTGGATCCAGCAGCCTGAGAGAAGTGAGGCAGCTGCTGCTCTCTGTCACCAGGTCCAACCTGTCATGAGGCTGAAGATGCATTCCCAGTATGCACATGCACTACTTAGGTTTTATATGGCAAGGTTTTGGTAGTGGTGGGAGGGCTGCAGGGGTGGCCTCTGTGAGCAGAGCCCAGCAGCTGCCCCATGTCAGACAAGAGCCAGCTCCAGCTGGCTCCAGAAGGGACCTGCTGCTGGCACATAGATATGGATGTGTATTGGAGCAGTTCTTGAAGAACTGCTGACTGTGGGAAGCCCACACGGGATCAGTTTGGGAAGGACTGGAGGGGAAGACAGTCATGATGAAGGAGCAGCAGAGACACAGTGTCATGGACTGACCGCAGCCCCCATTCGCCTTTCCCCTGCACCACTTTGGAGGTGGAAGAGGGTAGATGTGGTGAAGGTGGTTTTAGTTTGCTTTTAGTTCTCTTTGCTCTAGTCTGTTATCACTAGGTAATAAATTACATTAATCTCCCAAGCTGAGTCTGTTTTGCCCATGACAGTAGGTAGTGAGTGACCTCCCTGTCCTTATCTCATCCTGTGAGCATTTTTTTTTCCCCATCCTATTTTCTCCCCCTGTTCTGTTGAGGAGGGGGAGTGTGAGAGTGGCATGGTGGAGCTTAGCTGCCCATCGGAGGTAAACCACCACATGCACACAAAGCACACATATACACTACCTACATACGTACACACATATATACTTGTATACATGAACGGCTGTGCAGGTCACAGACACTCAGAGCACTCACATGTGCACAGACAACACCAAGGGCCTCATCCTGCTCCTGCTCTGTCTGGGCAGAATGGAAGTCCACTAGAAGGAATATGTACATGAAAATATACAATGTAGATTCCTCCAGCAGCTGGGCTTTGACATTCAGTCTGTCCAGTATCTGTCCCTGGATCCCAGCCTCCCCAGCTTCCGGCACTGGGGCATTCGAGCCTCGGAGGCTGCAGCCCTACTCCAATTGCTGGCACAGACCTTCTCACACACACAGCTGGCGAGGACTTTCCAGGTCCCCCTGGCCAACCCTGCTGTGCTCTCACCCCTAGAAATACACAGGCACTCTCATTCCCAGAGCTGGCTCATAGACACTCACCCCCTTGCTTCCAACCCAGTGTACCTTCTAGCTGGCTTGTCACACACTAGCACACTTGGGTTTTTTTCAGTTGCTGCACTATGGACACACGGTCCCTCACCCTCCTCCCATTGCTGCACTCAGACCCCATGTGCACACATGCACATCGAACAGAGCCCCTCACCCAGGAAAGAGTTAAAAGAAAGGAATTTCACAGGAAGATAGGAAAGACTGAGCTGATCAGGTGCAGCACATGGCCAGACAAGTGCAGTGACCAGC
The DNA here is from genome assembly GCA_013399115.1 of Anseranas semipalmata. NCBI lineage: Eukaryota > Metazoa > Chordata > Aves > Anseriformes > Anseranatidae > Anseranas > Anseranas semipalmata. The sequence goes on along the minus strand of VXAA01001242.1, from coordinate 10,172 downwards.
AAACTACTTACACATGATCATATCTTTTTATCCCTTTATCTGTTTATTTTCACATTCTTGTTCCTCCCCAAATCAGCTAAACACTTCCCTTGTCCTGCTTTTGCTTCCTCCCAATCACATCCCATCATAACTTCCATGTTATCCCCATCTGCTTTTCCCTTGAATCCAATTACGTGCCCCACCCCTAGGCAGCAACACACCTTAGTGTGATCATCAGTCAGGGCGATGAGTTTCACACCAGAACAATGTGGCTGAGGCTCCACTGGGACAGCCCTGGGAGGGTCCCAGGCAAGGTGGTGGCTCCCTGGGAGCCCTTGATTTGGGTTCCCACCTGCCATTGTGATCCTGTGCTCCTATGGGCTTGTGGAGATGGTCCTCTGATGGACTGATGGCTCCTGTGATGGGCCAGGGAGCATTATTTGTTGTCTCCAGCCTGCCTTTGTGTGTGTGCAGAGCAGCATTTTTCTCATAGCCTAATAGCCAGGACCTCTGGAATCCACAGACAAGGGTGTGGAAAGCAGTGACTTCCTGTTAGTCAGTTTCACTTCTGTTGTGCTGGGTGTGAAATCAAAAGTGAGAAGCTGGAAGACTGAGGGACGTTAGCTGAGGTTATTCCTATGTTCAACAGGATATCAGTATTTGCACTGATGAAATCAAAAGCTGAAATAAACTGATGTAGGGAAAGGGGGGAATCTTCAAAGGAGATGTTACAATCTTACTCTAAATGTTCTAAGATGATTTGATGCTAACTTAGAAAGAGCATAAATATGTATTCCATAAACAGGAATGCTAAAATAGAATTAAACTTTGAAAAAAAATGCAATTGATTCCAAAACACGCATGTGTGTGTATGTGTGTATGCATGTGCACATGTAATTATTGTTTGGAACCTAAGATTTTTCCAGATATTTGTGCATAAAAAAAAAGGAAGAAAGGAAAATGAAAGGCTAAATAGACAGAGTGTAGAACTCGTAAAGAGAAAGACAAACATATTGAGCAGTGCACAGCAAGTGTAATCATCAGATCAGCTGCATCGACCTGACAGAGACATTTTATGCTGGCTAATGTCCTATTGAAAGTACTAAACAAGAACACGGAGCTTTGAAGCAATCCTTTGAATCCAATTTTAAGGATATTGCTGTTGTCTCAGCTGAATGACAAGTGCAAAGCTATCTCTGAGTCAAAAACACAAGTGGTGCAAATTCAAAATAGATTCAAAGCAAAAATTTGTTTTATTTTGATGTAATTTGTAACTGTTTAATGGACACATTTGGAAGATTGATGCAATTTAACATTTTATTCCTTTGTGTTAGGTGACTAAGAAAGAAAGGTATTTAGAAGCTAATTTACAGGAGTGCATTGTTTCTGCATCAGTCAGTTTTTTAAATTGTGAACACTGTTGTTGATATTGAAGTGTTAAAATTGTAACAAGCAAAATATTTATTTCATAACTGGAGATATGTTATGTGATAAAACCATGAAACTAAAGCTGATTCCCAAATGCTGTACTTACGACTTACAACAAGAAAGACATTGGAAGAAGACTTTTGGAATTTTACCTATGATCTAGCTTTTTTGAAATAGAGTTTGATAGCTTTACCTGTAAGTAAGCTAAGATTTTATTGGTGCCTGGAGGAAAAAGCAAAATAAATCAACCTGGATCCTCAGTTTGTACACATGTTGTGGGAGGAGAGAACCACAATCAGTTTGTTTACACATATCTTGGAAAATAACACATACTTCTTTCCTTCATAAGGTGGGTGGCTTAGCTTTACCAGCATGATAAAACTCTCTTATTTTCCATGACCATGTCTTATAAAATACAGGGACACCTTTCCTTCCACAGCACAAAGGAATGATTAGTATGAATAAAAGAAAATCAAAGCATAACATTGAAGGCATAAACAAGCAGCAGAGAGTGACTTGGCTGCTTGAAAATAACAGATATCCTGGGGAAAATAGAATCAAAATATGAAAGCACAAATAGACTTTGGCTACAGAACCAACACAGCGGCTAGGTATGAAAATACAAATTCACAGATATTATCTGAAACCTCAATTTCAGACAAGACTCATGGAAATTTATCTTGATTATGGTATATCATAGGCCTGGGAATTTCATACTCTTCCAACTAGACTACTTGCCACCTAGCTTATATGAAAACAATAAAAAAAGTTGATTTAATAACAATGCTGGGGAAAAAAAATGACAGTTAAACAACCAATGGTGCTCTAATTCCAATTTCCATTTACCTCTCTTTGTTCTAGCCTTGGGATGTCTGTTATGGCTTTCAGTGTTAGGTCAAGGAGCTTAGCTTGGTTCTTGCTGACCCATATTATTTTGTTGTGTTTGGTTGAACTAAAGTTACAAATTTGTTGACTGGGTCATGGACAATTACATGAGAATTTTATCCATTTAAGTAGAGATAAGGATGGGAGAAGCATAGCATAGCTTTGCTTATAGTAAATTTCCTAAAAAAATATATATCTGTATCTGTATCTGTATCTGTATCTGTATCTGTATCTGTATCTGTATCTGTATCTGTATCTGTATATATATATATATATATGCACCAGAATAGCTGTGATCTCTGCGCTAGAACTACAGTTAAAGATATTTGTTTTCTGATTGTAAGTAAATAGTGCTTTTTTTGCCCAGTACTAAGAAGCAGAAGAAGCAATGACTGCATCAGTTATAGAACTGAGAACTCAGCCACATGTATTGTATATATTTAAAAGTTTCAACACGAAAAATTATCAGTCCTCCTATGGGTGGGATTATTTAGCATGTGTAAGAATGACTTGAAAATGTTTTGTCTGCTCTAATTCAATGGTTCAAAGGAGTGAGAGAGCTCTGTGATATCATCATGACAATTTCCATAAGATACGCCACTAAGAGCAGGAGACAAATTTCTGTCTTTGCTAACCAAGGTAATCTTGGGCCAATTCCTTTAATTTCCTCAAATTGTTAATCTATAAAGTTGGTTCAGAAAGTTTAAGAGGCCCCTAAGGTCCCTGTGAATCAACCTACATTTGTTTTCCCAAACTGAAATTATTTTGCTAAATGTCCAAGTCTGTCTGCTATTTGTACAATTGTAAGTAATTCTTTCAATAGCACCTATTCTATCTGGCCACTTTACTCTAAATGTATACTGTCAGCATCCATTTTGAAAAGAATTTAACTGTTGGATGGATTTGTTGCCTTTGATTCTGATTTATTCATATAGATGCATGCTGAGAATATTGCTTAATATTGATACTGTGTGAACTGTTAGTGTGAGCTTCTGAAAATGGAGCTTGCCTTATGCACTTACAGATGTAGCCACCAGATTTATGTTGTCTAGGCAAGTACTGTAGTTCTGCATTGCTTTACCTTCTAGAGATGGGGTTATCTGACATCATTTTATGTAGATAAACTTTTACTTTTGACTTGTTGGTCATAAAGTCAGAATTCATAAGAAGATCTGACCTAGCCATGGGACTTTTATTGCATTTCATTTATCATTAAATGAAAGGGGCAGGTACCGTCAGCACGGTCTATATCTTCAGGCATTCCAGCTTCTTGTCCTTACATTTCATATTTCTAGGCTAGAAGTCTTACAGAAAATGAAAAATGTCCATAAGGACAAATATGAGAAGACACACCTTTGTTTAGCTGCAGTAGTGCACACTAAACAGGACTGACCAATTCACAGCACACTTGATATTCTTAAACATTCCAGAAAATATAGGTATTTTCCTAAAGGAATCAGGATTACCGGTATCTGCTGGTATCAAGGGGTTTCTGAAAACTGATGAAGTACAGATGGAGGGGTAACTTTCACTTGTTTTGCTTAGTGGTAAAATGTAATATGAAGATAGCTCATAAATAGGTAGACTGAAACTATCTCCTCAAGTTCTGCTCTTGTTGGCACTGGGATTTCTGTTCAGATAACTCTGAAAAGGAATTTTCTGGGATGGCAGCATGGATAATATGGCTACTACCCTCATTACTTACATGTTTTTTTGTCTCTTTCCAGGCAAAACATAGATAATTCCTTCCTGCTTCACTCCTCTGCACTTAATTGCAACTTTCATACTTCACAGATGTCTTGAACATTTTTTTTTTTTTTCAGAATAGGCTTGCAGCCATTATTTCTCAGCCTTATATTTAATTAGTTTTCTGACAGTTGTTTTAAGTTTTCCAGACCAGACTTTCATCTTTTTATGTATAAGTACGAAGTTTAGTTTAAGACCAAAAGTACTTGTCTTTCCATTTGCTCTTCAGGGTATGGTGAGTCTATTTCCATGTTTGTCTTCCATTTCTGCTACAGCTGTGATGGACGTTTATATGACTTCTGTGGTTTAGTTTAGAGCTTTGGCCTCCCTTTCCAGGATTATTGATCAACATGACCTTTTCTTTCCAATTTTTCTAACCATATTTTTTTCTCTTTTGGCAATGACTTTCCCTGCTTTTTCACTGGATCACTCTTTTAATTGCTGGCGTGTACACATCCAGCTTGCCACAGCCATATCAACATTTGTCCTGCTAAATAAAGTTAACATACATACAAATCTAAATCTGTAAGAAGGAGAAGGAAGAAAAAACTGATTTAGAGACATTTGAATAAAAAGTTGTGAATAAAGGTTAGAGAGGGCTCTGCAGAATTCCTGTCCATGTCAAACATCAGATATCTTTCATTTGTGTAAAATGACTAACATATTTCTAAGGAAGGCTACTTAGTGTCAAGGCAGCTTCAATAGTTAAGATAGAGTGTCATGTTTAGGAAGTAGGCCCTTAAATGAATCGAAGCAGGATAGTAATCCTGCTGAGCATAATGGGATTGTATTTATTGTAAGTGTGCATTTATTTACTCAGTGATTAGAGTCATGATATATCATGCAGTGTTTCAACAGTCTGAGTGCAAAATATTTTGTTAGTATGAACTGGTTGTTTAACATGTTTTGTTTTAGAGTATGTCTGTGTATTCATTCCCCTGCATTTTTTATTGTTCCATATGAATTTCATTTTAATATAAAAGACATTACAAAATCTATTTATGTCCGGGGAATAGTTAACTCAATATCAATAATGAATTTTATATTTAGTACAGAATGACATATCTCTTTACTTTCACTAAATCCCACTTTTTTATTTTTCCAGAAAAAAAAAAAAATACAAACAAAGGAAGAAAAACAATGGGTTTAATTCACTCTAGTGTGTCACTTTATGATATTACTTTTTCAAAAGTGTCTGGACAGTTACTTAATATTTACAGAAATAGTTGTATATTCCCAAGGTTTTATAACTTTCCTTCTTTTTTATAAATTTTATAAATTTCCTTCTTTTTAGATATCACATTTGGCATCAGCTGTTTATTTAGTAGTTTTTCTTCTTTAAAAGTTTCGTGTTTACTAGCCAGAAGCTGAGACTGGCATCTCAGACAATTATGTAAATATACTAGAAATAATTTAGTTACAGTTTTCTATCCATTTATTTACATTAACTAGTACATTCAGGACTATGTTATAATGTTTAGGAACTATATTTTGCCAAAATGACCAAACCCCCCTGATTTTAAAATTCATTCTTCAGAACTAGGGGTTCCTAAACATATATTATACCCAAACTTGTATTTCATCCCTTAGACTTTCAGATTATGAATCACTATGAATTTATGGGAACAAAGAAGACATGAGTACAGATGGGCCATACTGGACTTGTGAGAACCACATCATCTGTTAGATTAAGGTTACATTTAATTCATCTGTATGTAATTATGCAAAATACTTCAAGACTTCTGTTTCAGATTGCAATAATCTTCTTCCATAAGCTGCCTCTACTGGAAGCAAAGTGGGGAACTTGAGATATATGGAAATATTGAACCATCTGTTGTTTGAGACAATAGATGATAAAGTCTAAAATTGCTCACTCAATTAATTTCAAGGAGGAGAATGGGAATCAGACACCACTCATTTAATTGAAATTACAATTTCTAAAAATATCAGCTGTGCTGTGTACTATTTTAACATACTACCTAAGCACATTATAAAGTACCTTCCCTTTTTTTAAGATTTGAACAAATTTTCTTAAAAAAGTTCAATTAAAAGTTGTCATTCGAAGTTACAAATGGTGAAGAGGCATTACAGAGAAGAGGAGGTATTACTAACAATATACCTAAGGACCTCCAGGAGACAGGAGGAGTGGCCATACCTGGAAACAAACAGCAACAGGTAATTTTAAGAGTGTGTAAGTAGTAGGAGCTACATTTCATAACAGAAGGATATGTAGTACAGCAGCCCCACTGAAATAGAGTTTGGGTCTGAAAGTACTAGATACAAGTGGAAAATAAATGCTGAAAGCGCTTGTCAGAAAACATTCCCATAATCCAAATCTCCTTAACTGGAGAAAATGGTTTGGTTAATAGAAGACATGGCAGTTAAGAACAAGGTCAAAAAATGTCATAGACATTATGGCATAGGTGATTTCACTGCTTAACTTTATAAATGCTTCCTGTTCATAGTGGAATCCACAACCCAGAGTGAAATACCCAAGTCAAATGCCTTTTTTAGCCAATGCATGGTAAGCATTAGGAGTTTTAGCATGCTGTTCTAAAACAATTTAGCATTCAGAGCAGGAGCTGTCTAGACATTACAAATAAGAAATACTGAGTATATGTTAATGACTGCCACTATCTGCATCCATTCTAAGTAATCCGCCCTTGAAGATGGGTGCCAATTCTGCTTCCTTGAAGTGTGAAGCAGACAAATGTGCCCAATAGAAGAGCCTCAACAGGAGGGAACTATCTTGCCCAGACAGAGGCACTTCTGGGTATGTGAAGAGGTGATACTGTAGGAATTTGGGAAAGATAAGTAAAAAAATGCAGCTGCTTATGGTGTTTACAAGGTCTTTATAGTTAGCCAGAAGGATCATTGATTTGCAGGTATTTCAATTTCCACTGTAAGCATCTGAGTCTTTATGATCTGGCCGCAGGTTATTTTCAGCACTATTATAGAAGGCACAGCATAGTGGAACTTGGTTTCTCTGTGGGATATTGTATTAGTCCATCCACTTTAGCAGGAAAATGAATTTTAAACAACTGTTATAATGGTTGACATCTATCAGGTAATTATGCTATCCAAAAGACACCATTCCTTCCCTCTGCACAGCTCTGTGTATGCGGGAGAACCAGAAAGAGGAGAGAAGATTGCCCCAAAATAGCAATAGAATTCCTTTGAAATGCAAATTGAGGTTATAGAGAGCTCTTGTTAGTGACATATTATTTTTCTTCAAACTTCCAAATTTTGGAAGTTTCTGTTTCAGAAATTCTTTTCAGCTGTTATAGGGCAAAAAGACTTTGAACAAAGGATGTGGTAGGTTACAAGCCTTTCAGTTCAACTTTTGCATACACTGTTAAAATACATAGGAAGATGTAATAAATAATATTCTGAATGTGACTGTCAGATTGTAAGTCTGATAACAATAATAGAGTGTTATCCTGAGATTGTATTCCCAAGAGGTCTATTGCTTTCTTATTTCAGTTCCAGTGTCCTTGCGTCTGATTAGGGTGTCTGTTTTAGCTGATCAGTGTAAACTAGCTGTGTACAGTAATACCTTGAGGGAACATCTGAAACACACATAGAACTGACAGCCTCAGGCAAGAAGGTAATCTTCATCTATTAAGTTGGGAAAACTATTATGTATAGTGTTTCTCATACATGTACGGACAAGGCAAGGTGGAAGGATTTGGGTTATTTGGTTACACCTTACTTCAGCAATAGCTGTTTTTCATCTGTGAGCAAAAATACCTCCATACTAGACTATGATCATGAAGGCAAGACCAAAAAAACATTATGTAAAATCTTAAATTTTACTTTATCATAGTAGAATGTAGATTTGTTAGGAAAGGCTGTTTGACTGTTTTTTTCCTGAGTGTGATGCATAAGAAGGATAGTTACTGTTGTGGTGGTAACAGTTTTGTGATGAACGGCATAATAATAATCCTGCCCAGTGTCATTAACATATATATGTAGTCCGTACAGCATAGATTAATTTTATGTGTTATGAAATGCATTAACTGCTCTTTTATGACCCAATTCATAAAAAAGAGAAAGGCTCATCTCTATTTTTTCACTGTCAATCTTGATTAAAATCTGAGAACTGTGTCTAAGACATGCAAGCACAGGCGTAACAGTGCAATCCAGACCCTTTCTTGCTGTTAAGCATTTCATTATGTTATCATTTGATCCACTATCGTGTGACACCTGTGACACTAATAAATATCCTAGCTATAGTTTTTTATGGAGCTTACTGAAATATATGACGACTAAACACCATATGTGCTAGAATCACAGAATATCCTGAGTTGGAAGGCACCCACAAAGATCATTGAGCCCAACTCCTGGCTCCACACAGCACCACCCCAAAATCAGACCCTATGTCTGAGAGCACTGTCCAAACGCTTCTTGAACTCCTGCAGGCTCTGTGCCGTGACCACTTCCCTGGGAGCCTGTTCCAGTGCCCGACCACCTTCTTGGTGAAGAACCTTTTCCTATCATCCAGTCTGCTGGTTCAATTCCTACAATACCTAGAATTAGCAGAAATAGAAGTTATATTCTGAGATATAAATGATGCTTAGGAGAAACAGTTGAAGGATATGCTTCATGTGGAATGTTTGGATTGATCAGGAAAATATTCTTCTATAATTGCTTTTTTATTCCCCTGACCCCGATTTTTTTTTTTTTCAGAATGCTATCAGATTTCTTCCTTGCATTCCTTAATTTATTAATAGTATTTATATGCATGTATTATTTAATTAATTAATAGTACTTTTCATGTCTGGGGGAAGTGCACCAAGAATAAAAATATATTCCTGCTGAACAGATGTCAGAAACTAGTGGAGTTATTATCACAGAGCACTAACACTACAAAAAAAATATGAGGGACAGAGTTGAAGTTATTCTTAAAAAGATGAAAAGCATCACATTTATGGTAAGCAACTTCCTTTGTTTCATAATTTTATTCTTGTGTTTTGCTTTAAAAACACCATCTGCATAGCTGCTGTCACATCTCCTCCCCTCTGTCTAACTTCATTCTCTAAGCAAATTCATAAAATTCCAAAATTCACCATAAAATTCTGTCAAAACTGTTAATTATCAGCAGGGTACATGCACAGATATGTTATGAGCTGAGAGACCGAGCCTCATAAATGCATATTAAATCCAACTATTCACAAAAATCCAAACTCTTTGGCATTCATAGCCTCTTGTATCATAAGTCTCTTGATGGAGGACAAAGAGAATAACAGAGATGTTGCTTTATCTAGTTCAAAGTAAAAATCAAAGCATACATGTGTTACCTGATATAGTGCCATAATGAACTGATTTCTAGTTATTTAAACTGAAACAAAGTAGAGTTTCATAAAATTAAGAAGGTTTATTGTAGGAGCTTTCCTTCACTGGGGAACGATGCTCTTTTCCCTTCTTTTCTATGATCAATTGCTTTTTCTTCTGACTAGTACTTAATAAAGAGAGCACAGTAGACATGAGTTTGCCAGCCTCCAACAGGTGTTAAGGCACAAACATTTAACAGCTGTTCAGCCTGTGGGACACAGCTGCTATTATTTGCTTCCCTTTTCCACCAAGCACTGCTATTTCAACACCCATGAGTCAGTTCTTTACTTTCAAACACCTGTTTTTTTGAGTTTGAAAGGGTTAGTGTCTTACAGCTGTCTCGTCCGACAAACTAGATGGAAACATGGGAACCAATTTGTGAAAAGAAGAGGGGAAAAGAGCAGTGAAATCAAAACACAAATTCTATGAAAAAAAGAAACAGTTTTATGTTGCACTCATTTATAGAATACAGATTTTTGTGTCTTTATAATCTTTTTTTCACAAGACCTTACAGAGCTCTTTATGTGTGGAGAATCCTAGGATTCTGCATCCTAGGATGCAGAAATATTATTTTTGCATAAAGAGGTAATTGTTGTCAGTCTCAGATCAATTGGATCAATAAAATGAATTTATTAGGCATGGAATCAATTCTCTTTCTCTCAATTTTTAATTTTTGTATTCAGGTGCAGCTTTTTGCTAGGGGCAGAACAAAGTGCATTGAGCTGTAAAATGTGATAATTTCTCCATCAGTTTTTTCCATACAGGTGTATCAGAGTATTTTAAAATCACAGAATCACAGA
>VXAA01001241.1:1144961-1162910 GCA_013399115.1 Anseranas semipalmata | reverse complement strand
CCAGGCTTTGGGCCAGCTCAGCACTAGTGCCTCTGAGGGCTGCCCCCTTCCCGCTGGTGCCTGTGGGGCAGAGGCTGCCCTTGTGCTCTGTGGGGAGGCCCCAGCCAGGCAGAAGGGAGCTGGCAGAAGGTAAGGTTTTGCTGCTGGGGCCTGGCAGAAGCGACAGCCATGCCTGTGCCTGGCCATGGACCCCATTAATCTGCACTTGGACCTTGACCCACAGACTGACTTCCCGGCTTGACCTCGGCCCTTCCTCATCATTATGGACTTTACTGGCGCTCACTGGACTGTGGCTCACCCTGGTTGCTGTCACCGGACCTGATCCTGACCTGGCTTGCTGTTGACCCACCTTCCTGGCTCAACCTCAGCCTTTCTCACCACAGATGTGTCTGATGATCTGGACTCTTGGCTGGCCCCAGCTGCCACCCCTGGTAGCCCTGCTGGCCTGGCTCAGGTCCTGTGGGACCGGGCAGCTGTCCTGCGGCCTGGCTGTCACACTCAACTCCCAGCCCCCTTCCCTCGGGGAGCTGCCGGCCCTTGGTGCACCCCAGCAATCAGCTCAGGTCGTCTCACACTCTGCCCCATGCTCCATGGAGCTGCCTCCCCAGGACTTCCCCAAACTGAGCACATGGCCCTGCCCCACGACTCCTCCCCCAGCACTGACCCCCCCCAAACAGCCCCATGCTCCTGAGTGACACCCACCAGCCCCCTGCCATGGCATCGGTCCCCAACCTAGCCAGTGACCCCTGCTCCAGCCCAGCCCAGCCTTGGGTCCTGATTTCCTCAGTGGTGGCCTGAACTCCTCTACCTGGCCCTCAGCCCTCCGGGGGTGGCCCTGGCACCTGCTGCCTGCCCTGGACCCTGCAGTCACCCGTGTGACACCTGAGCTAGCCTTGGGCCAGCGGACATCCTGCACCCTCCTGCTGCAACCAGGGCACTGTGAGGGGCCGTGACCGTGCCCTCCCGCCCCACTGGTGAGGGGTCTGGTGCTGGGACTCAGGGACAGCCGAGCCAGGGCTGTCCCCTTCCTGGTGGTGATGGTGAAGAGAGGCGCCTGGACAGCTCACGCCCAGGCCTGGACATGGACCCACTCATTTGGACCCAGACCTTCGTCACCGTGGCTGTTCCTGGCCATCGCTGGACCATGGCTGACCCTGGCTACTGTCATGAAACCTGACCCTGCCTGGCTTGGCCTCGTCACCAACAGGTGCACCTGGTGGCTGAACTCATGCTTGGTTGCCACTGCCATGCCCACCACCACCCAGGTACCATGGGACGGGTACGTGCACAGCCCAGCCTCGGGAGGAGGGAGGCCATGGCCACGGTGCGTGGACATCCACAGGAGATGGCCGGGTCGCACAGCGTGACCCTGGGTGAAGCCCCCAGCACGTAGGGCTGTCGCACTTGCCAGTGTGGCACCAGAGCTAGGTCTAGTTCTGCTTGCAGGCATTGCTCAGAGTCATCAGGCGTGCGTGGGCGCGTGTGTAACTGCCAGGTCACTGCTCAGTGCGTGCTGTCTGGCTGTCATAGCCAACCCCCCCCCAGCTGGATGCATGGGAAAGAACCTGGGCCATCTGTCACATACATACATAGATATGTGTATCTTTTTTACATTTCTTTATATACCTATATTGCTATATATGTACATATACATAGATAATATACACACATGTGCCAGCAAGCAGCTAAATCAAGTGCAACACCTCTCTAATGGCAGCACAGCCTCATCACTGTGCTGCTTTCCCTCACACAGCACAGCTTCCAACAAATCCCAAAGCAAAGGCAGCTTTCAGGGGCCACGGCCAACTGGAAGGCAACCTGGTACGCAGGCTGAGATAGATGTGCATCCAGTAAAGAGGCTTGATGACTCTGTAGGGATTTAGAGTGCTGCTGCTGCAGGGAAAGGCATTTCCCCTGTGCCATCCTCTTCAGAGAATGTAGTAATCGATCTGCTCTTCCCCTGGGTTTCCTGCTCCTCCAGGTAAAGCTGCTGCCTGCCTGCTACACAGCAGCAGTGCTGGCAGCTGATGGTGCTGTGGGAGCGCTGGCACCCTCAGCTCCTGGAAGCGGTGGCAGGGGTGGCACCTGGGGGCAGATTGGCCCTGGCCCCCCGTCAGTGCAGGCTCAACCAGGACACCATGCAGGAGGCCAGCCACACGGGGCAGAGCTTGCAGTCCTTCAGCTGCCGCCTCGCTGGGCAAGCCAGAGACCGACATCGACTCATTGGGCTGCCAAGAGAGAAGCTGGGCAAGCAGGGGGAAGGGGCAGCTACGGGCTACTGACAACTGAGAGTGGAAGGAGGAAGCCATTCACTCTTCCCTACTTAGAAACATGATGAAAGAGAAACTGTGCCAGCAGTGAGGACTGCGTAGTGCTGCCCTGGGCTTGTGCTGTGCAGGCATTCTGCAGTACTGTGTAGCTGCCTGCATGCAACCTAACTGCTGGCCTCTGAGAGGCACTCAGGAAGCCACCCCTTTTTGGGGTGCTGTACAGGCCACCTGCACAGAGCAGTGATGGGAGTGTGGGTTCTCTTGTAGGTGGTATGCCCCACAGCCTGTACTCCATTGTCTTGGTAAGTGTTGTTTCACATTCCCCTGGTGTTTTCACACTGAATTTCAGTCCTCAAGTGCAATGTTTGATCTCTTTTGCAGGTACCTGCTTGCTGCCTTGATCAGCTCACTAACAACTTCCGTGAAACAAGCATCCCGAGCACCAGGGCCTTGCACTGCTGGGCTGGGATGAAACTGCTTGGCTCCCATGAGAGCTCCACGCTTAGCCAGAGATAACATTAAAAGCTGGGTGACCTGCTAACGCATGGACTTGGCAAATAAGGTAAAGATGATGCTGGTTATCACCAGAGCAAGGTCAGCTCTGGGATTGCGAGTGACCGTACTGTGGCTGGGGGGGTTTCCCGGCGGTGCACTCGGGTGTTCTGACAGTTCTCAGCCCTCCAACTCTGTAGACTACAGCAGAGCAGCCCTGGGGGTGGACATGGGCCTGTGGGGGGTTCACAGTTCCTGCGCAAAAAAATGCTCTGAGCTGCATCCACAGCCCCTCTTGTCTGCCTCTGTACCTGCAGCTTCTGAAGTTGTGCTCGTTCCCCCCCTTTCTTGCTTTCCTTCTCTTACTTCCTCCTTGCCTTGCCTTTCCTTCCTTCTTTCCTTTCTCCCTCGGGGTGCTGCTCCCCTAGAGCATCTTCCCTTACCAGAACCCCACCCCAACAGACACAGACACCTCCACATGTTCAGTCCTTTTATTGTCACCCCACAGGGAACAGCTACATCCTCTGCACAGGCTTAATTCCCAGGATGTCAAAGCCCTTGGCCATGATGGTGGCAGTGGCCTCGCACAGCAGCAGCCTCCACATGTTCACCTTGATGATCTGGCCTGCAAAACATCAATGTAGGAGCTGGAGCAGCTGCTCAGAACAAGCAACACTGCCCTCCCTCGGGGGACCCAGCCGCCCACAACCTGGCCCTGGGGCTGGGCACAGAGAGCCCCTTCCCCTATCCCCAGGCCAGGCAGACTGACCAGCCACCATGTTTCCAGATGCCTGGCTGCTCGCAGCTCCCTGCTCAACCTTCCCACTCACAGGCAGAAGATGACACAGCTGTGCAAGCCACCTTCAATCCTCCCACCTGGCAGCACTTGTTCTGCAGCAGCTGGTATTGCGACAACAGCCCTCCCAGCACAGGGAAACACCCCACAGGTCACCTGTGCTGTGGTATGTGACAAGGCACATGCAGCACCCATAGGCCAACACTCACCACTCTGCCTGTCCTTCTCCACACAGTAGCAGTTGTCGTAGAACTCAGTGAAGGTGGTGGCCAGCTCATAAAGGTAGTCACAGAGTGTGTGCAGTAACAGATCCTCCAGAATTTTCTGCAGGATCTCGGGGAACCTCAGGATGCACTTGCCCAGCTTCCACTCCTTCTCATGGTCAAGGATGAGCACCTCCTCCCTGGCTGCCTTCCGCAGCATCTCCTCGTCAATATTGGCCAGGCGAGCAATAGCCCTGAAATGTTCCAAACCATCGTCTGCTTGTAAGGGTCCCACCGCTCACCCTGCCCCAGTTCCACCCTGCAGCTGCTCACATGCCTGGCCTTTCTCCAGGCTAGCACAGGCCACCTGCTGATGTCCCCCCTTGCCCAGCCCTGGGTTATGCCAGGCCAGAAGAGAGCCATCAGCCCTGGGGAGGTGCTGCCTCGGAGCGATCCAACAGGGCACTGCAGAGGAGCAGGGAGGGACGTTCCCTGGACATGTTTTGGCACGACTGCCCATGCTGCCAAGCCAAGCAGGGCTTGGGGTGCCTGAAAAGCTCTGTGGGGTATTGCAATACCTGAAGTGGGCAACTGCTGGAACACAGGCTCACCCCTCTCCAGCCACCTAAATCCTCAAATGGAATTACCAAGAACTTCCCCAGTTCCCTCCCTGCTCCCTAAAAAGCCCGGGATGCATGTCACACAACTGAGCCCTGTTTCAGGTAACACAGGACACACTCTCCAATGACAAATAAAAACTTGCCTACAGAGCATACCAGTGTAGCTGGCTCCTCATACCAACTAACCCTAACAGCACTGATGCAACCAAGTCACTCCTTCCCCCACATCTCCCTTTGCAATAAAGATTCAGAGAGCATCAGAGAACAGCTCCAAGCGACCCCCAGCACACTCAACCTACCTGATCCGCGTGAAGGCATAGAGCAAATAAGCAGCTGTATTTCCTCGGTCATCCAGCATCTTGTCAAAGGAGAATACGTAATCATTTAGTCTGTTGTGGGAGAGATCTGCATATTTAATACATCCAAAAGCGACTGACGTCTGGGCAGCTCTCAGCTCTTCTGCTGTCAGGACCTGTTACAATTTCAAAACAGGTAACAGTCAAGAGGAGGAAGGCCGCGTTGGCATCGCCAACCACAACACACAGCCCTGGTCACTCAGCATGGCTCAGGAGAGCCCATGCAGCTGAGGGGAACTGACCCACACGGCACCCGGCACAGGCTCACACCCACCTTCGCACCCAGGGGACCAGACAGCCCCTACCCACCCCTCGCTTCCCTTGCGTTCGGATGGTGCAGCAGCCCAGCAGCCCTGCCCAGGCTAAGGCTGACTCGCCCTGCTCCTGAAGGCCCACAGGACCCCATGACGTACCATCTACCACGCAGGTTTGACATTCACACCGTGCTCCTGCTTCTTACAAACTGCGCATATATGCAACAAGCACGTGCTCCTGCAACCCTTACAGAGTTTTTTGGACAGCCCAAACACTCACAAAAACACCTCTCTGGTACAACAGCACCCTGCCAGCATGGCAAAGCGCTTTGCGCCTGAATCACATGAGTCCTTGCAAGTTCTTTATGGTGTTTTTTTTTCTGTGCTTCCTGGTGTTTCCATTTAAAAAGGCAGCTTTCAGCCTATACTGCACAGCACCAAGGAGCTGCACTTCCCAATTCCACTGCCTTGCACAGTGCTCAGACAGGTTGGTCCTTCTGATCCATTCTATGGCCCACACTGTCCATTTCTCTCCAAGCCATCAGAATCCAAGACAGAAATCTCTTTAAGCAAAAGTTCTCAGAAAAGATGAGCTACCTTGTCCCGTTCCTTGTCTTTCAGCTTGTCCATGGCTCGTTTCAGCCCTTCTTCCAGCAGATCCATAAGTCGCACCGTGTCCCCTGAACGAGTTTTGAACTTCTTCCTGCAAACACACAGCCAGAATGACCACCTACATAAGAGGCAAAACATTCCCATCCTCTGCCTAGTGTGTGCCCAGAAAGATCCAGGACATGCACCTGAACTTCTAGCAGAGATTCCCACTGCTCACACCTTCAGCTGATTAAAAAAGCACACGCCCGCAAATTCCTCTGTATTGAAGAAATTGACACCAGGCAGCTACACCTAGCAAGAAGTGTAGGAGTCTGACAGAACACACGCTGGGGGGGCAGGAAGGCTCTGGCACTCAGAATTGCCGCAGTCCCAGACATTAGGCAGGACACAATACCAGCATGAGACTCCAAACCAGCAAGGCACCTTTACTTTTGTAAAAAAACCTACAGCAAAACCACTTGTTCCACAACATTACATGACTCTAAGAGTGCACTGGTTTAATCACAACTTCATAGAGACACAATAACAACTCTGGGCACAAGGGCCTGGCCTGCAGACCAGGCCACAGAGGTTCTTTTCCCAACCTTCATTCCATCTACGACAGGGCAGGCAGAAAATAAGGAAATCGTGGCTGTCACCGATGCCATCTCCGGTATTCGCATCACCGTCCTCTGCACTTCCACCAGCCATTCACAGTGCCGACTCACGGCCCTCTCCCCAGACGCCAGGCAGCAGAAGCCAGGCCCAAGAGGGAGCCTGACTTCAGCACCAGCGACTACGTGCATCAAAGGACCCTGACACGCAATACCACGATGCAGTAACAAATAACTGCACAGGACGTAATGTGCTTTCTTGGCATGCCACATACATACTTGTCAACAAATGAGCAAGTCTTCTGCACTCACTCAAACATCCCCTTCAGAGCATATACAGAGGAAAAACTGCATCCAAAGACTTACTTGTCTTCTCCCAGCACCACTCCAAATGCAGCATG
Source organism: Anseranas semipalmata (assembly GCA_013399115.1). NCBI lineage: Eukaryota > Metazoa > Chordata > Aves > Anseriformes > Anseranatidae > Anseranas > Anseranas semipalmata. The sequence goes on along the minus strand of VXAA01001241.1, from coordinate 1,156,313 downwards.
GGTCACTCTGGTTACTTTGGGATCATACCAGCCGATCATCTGTCCAGCTGCAAACACTGTTTGCAAATGCACTGACTGCAAGGAACAAATACCAACAACCAGTTCTCAACCCACTCTTCCAGCTACAGTTTTCTTGCCAGCTTCATCTCCTTCACAATGCTGCTTTCACAATGAGATTTTAAATGTTTCTAGCTCCACAGAGAAGTTCCACTTCAGAAAGTTCAACCTTTCCAAGAGTTTGCCTGGCTTACAGAAGCAGCAACCGGCAAATTCACATCACTGCTCAGATATGATGCTGACAACCTTGCTTTTCCTTGGGTAAGGAGAGGCCGATGTATAAGCAGCACACATCTCATTTCAGACTATTCTACTGAGATTTAGGCTTAACCCACCTCCAGTGGTGACTGGGTCTCCCCAGTCATTTGGTTCGAGGGCTCTCCATGGAGATCACCAGTCACCAAATTAGATTCACCATTACGCTAATGAGGATGAAAGCCAATATACCACACTAAAAACCCTACAACGTTCTATCTACAACATTGTTGCATCTATCATTTAAATACTTTCTGATCTGTACCAGCAGTGACAGAAGAGGTTGACATACTCACCTGGCCACTGTCAACAACATAAATAAGGATATCAGCCTTCTCTTCACACAGCCTGTGTCTAAGAGCAGCTAAGTCAGATGTGTCATATGTATAACCTCCATCCGATTTCATGATCGTCAGCGGGACAGGGAAACCTGGGACAAAGACAATCTTCCGTCCATCATCCACCTGGACAAATCCTAGAAAAGCAATGGAATACATTGTGTGTCATATCACATGGGGAGGTCTGAACTCCCTTGCCAGCCATATCACATTTTGTACTGCACTTGTAGTGCAGTACACTCAATACTATGCACAAGAAAGCAGATCTATTCTGATCCGGCCTTTCCAAAAGAGACCTAGTTGGATTTCAAAACACACATCACTGGCATCCAGATCCACCTTTACAGCCACAAGAAGAGCATCACAGTGGAGGGCATTAAAGGCAATGGGAACTCTGTAGGAATGCAGTGAGGACTAGCACAATATATTTCAGAGATAAGACTAGTCAGAACACTACAGATGGTGACACTCAAGAACTGCTAAATCTAAACAGGAACACATAAAACCAGAGACTCATTATGGTCCATTTGGCTTCTTGCTAGTCTCAAAAATGCCACTGTCTTTACAGAGATTTCTCAGATGCAAGTTCTGCTATACTCACAACAATAAGGCTGAGAAGTCTCTCATATATCGTTCCTTGACTATCTACTTTAGATGCAATAAATTCCAGTAGTACCTCATGCTATTTCCTACAAACATCACACACAAACTGCTTTTGGTGTCAGCAGGAAAGATTCAAGCTTTCTGGAATGATACATTTAAGAATAAGTTCTGCTAATGTTTCTTTGGGAGGAAATTCCACAAAAGATCCACTCAGGAAATGTTGCTGAGAAAAAGAGCAAGGGCGTGGAACATGCAACTTTGAAAAAATCCGTCCTACACCTTGGTGAATAGGAGTGAGGTTACCTAGCTCATGCTGACACCTGCAGAATTTCTGATTCCAAGACCAAAAGCCTCACCTTTATCTTCAAATTCTTTCACAACATCTTTCATCATCTCTTGGTAGAATGATTCCCCTCTCTCTATGAGTGTGATGTCCAGGCAGTTGTAGATTTTCTGGAACTCTTGAGGAGGGAAACAGATCAAAACACTTTTATTAAATGTACAGAGTGGGAATTTAATGGCATATGTTTACCAATGGGCACAGCAACTCCCTAAATATCTTCTGTCTCTTGGTCAAGCTATCAGACTAGGACTCAGATGAGACTGAGGAGACAAAAGTTTTAGCTGAAACCCTCCACAGACAGCCCAGTGCTTTGGCTGTACCATCCTTTCTCTTTAAGCTTCTTATAGCAGGGCGGTAGTGATTTCTTTAAGAAAACTAGAGGATGGACTCACACATAAATGTGAGGAAAACCACATTGTTAACTGCTGAGACACGTTTCTGAACCTGGCAAAGTTACCTTTCCGTGACACGTCACAGATCAGTTCCCACGCTTTAATGAAGTCTGGGTTTTTGCTCTGCAGCAGCACCACACATTGGTAGGCTCGTTTCTTAAACTCTTCCTCTGTGTCAAATCTCTTCTTGGATTCCTATGGTAATACACACTACATGAAACAAGCACTTTTTTTCCCCCTGAAATAACATGGAGAACATTCATAACAGGCTCTCAAAGCATACTTGTCTCAAAAGACAAATAAGTCCTTTAATCATGCCCCATATGGACAACTCGAGACCAGATACTGTAATTCATTACCTATTGGCAGATAATTGCAATAATCTATTAACAGTGATTCCCTTCTTTTGTTTCTCTAAAACTGCTCTGCGAATTTGTAAACCTCCTGAATCTGCTTTTCAGGTGTTAACATAAATATCATGCTTATTTGCTACAAATACCTTGTAAAAAGCTTGGAGATCCCCAATGGGAGGAGAAACAGTTAAGTAATCTGGAAATTTGTCTTGGAGGTGAGCAATGAGCATTCCAAACTGGGTGCCCCAATCTCCTAAATGGTTTAACCTTGAAGCAATTAAAGAGCACAATAACAATGATTTCTCAAACATATGTTTTACAATACACACTTGAAACGCATATATTCTAAAAAAGAAACACACATAATATAAGAAACCAACATCAGGCAAGCCCCCCCCCAGTTTCAACACAATAAAGCTGTTGCCCATCTTGATTCTTAGCCCTGCTACACTTGCTCAATTTAGGATCTTACTGCACAAAGAGGATTATTTACTATGTGCTTATAAAAAAGACAATACCAACCAAAGCATACAGAGAGGTACTGCAGAAATTTAGCCAAAGAAGGCCATCCCACCCAAAAATCAACTCTCACCTCAAAACATCATAACCTGCAAACTCAAACAGGCGGCACATACTTTCTCCAATGATGGTAGACCGCAGGTGACCAACATGCATCTCCTTTGCAATGTTAGGGGAAGAGAAATCCACCACCACCTTAGACACAGTACAAAATAAAATGAATAAAGGCAACAGCCATTACCAAATCCCATGCGTTTCATGTGGGTTTTGTTGGGTGGGCAGGGGGAGGCTCGCCTTTGCTGCCAGCAGTGCACAGCAGCAGAGCAGCCCAGCAGGGGACGTCAGAGCAGGCTTTCAACCCAGGTCTCTGCTGCATTCCCCAGCAAAGGCTCAGGGATCAGGCCCAGACCTTGGCAGGACATGCTGTCCTGGGGGAGCCCTGGGATACCCCTATCTCTCATCCACCAGCACCCCAGAGACCACAGCTGGTACATGTGGGCCAACCCATGACCCCCAGGCCCGAACTCACAAAAACGCCACTGTAACAACCAGTTGACATGGCCATCTACTCAACAAATCACTTCAGGGGGGAATTTCAAAGCTCCCTGCAGTCCAGCACATGCTTCATCTACATGGGTGCAAGATGCCTATCTCCTTACTGCCATACCTTTTTCCTTTTGCCAACAGCTGGTGGTTGAACTCCATTCATCAATAAACTGCTCAGCTGCTTCGATACAAAATCCTTTCTCAAGTGGACATTGATAAAACCTTTAGAGGAGAAAACCAGCAATGAGTGTTGGGGCTACAGAAATGCATTAAAGCAATTCTTCTTTCCTTCCCCCTTGGATTTCTGCTTCCTCACATCAAGGACAAGAGCATATGAAGTTAGCTTGCCTAAATAAAAAATTTTTTCAGCAACAGGACAACAAAGTTGTCACTAGAAGACAATTTTTGTTCCCAGATTAAAAGAGCCTGTTTCACACAACTATACCCTTTCCTGCAGGAGTCAGATTCTGCAAGCCAGACCACTGACAACTCCTTTTTGCACGCCGTCACTCAAAGCTGAATTTATAAAAACATTCTTTATGAGAAAATAAATGATCTTGCCAGGGTTTGCAGAATGCAAAAACAAATTCTGCTTTCTATCCTTTTTTTTTTTTTTAAATTAATACCCTAAAATGTAGTTACCCCTGCCATAATTCATGCTTGTGAAATAACATTGTTTTACTTTCTAAGAGCTAATGAATGAGCTGCCCAAGCACTCCGAAGGCCTGTGCCATGTGATCTTTGTCTTTACACTGCAGCCCTAAGGAATATGAGCCCTGGTATTTCTTCCTTGGTCACAGGGACAAAACAGATGCAGCAGTTAATAACCTCCATGCTACTCCAGCATCTCAGTGCTGAGAGGGCAAGGCCTCCTCACCATCCAAGCAGCAGCACGCACACCAGGTCTCAGCAGAGAAGGGCACACCAATTTTTCCAGTGACTTCATATGATTGTGACCCCATACCCATCGCTGATGTTCAGAAGCGCAAAGCTGATCCCTTAAAGATCAGTGGAAAAATTTCTAAATAAAGGGCTCAGGACTGCACCAGCCAACTTAAAACAGAGGCAAATTTTCTGCTGCTGCACAAGTCTGGGGGCTACAAAGCTCACCAAGACAGAAAAAGCGCTAATTCATCCTGTGATACCAGTTTTAAATGACAAAAAAGTTAAACTCAACTCAGCTTCCCTGAGCACCATCCCGTATAACATTGCCCTTAAAACATACAAGGGGTATAACATGAAAGTATCATACCAGGACCAGCAATTTCAACCTTCTCAATGCATTCATTCGCAGGAATATTTTTTGATATTTTCTCAGCGATTTCTCTCGGACTAACCTTCTGTTCCTTGGTTTTGAGCAGTATCTGAAATAAAACAAGAAGATCCAGTAAAATTCAATCTTCCAAAACATTCTACAGAATGAAACAGAAAGCATAGATACTACTGAGTATACTGCCATACTGCCGATCGTTACAGGATCCTTGCAAAATCGTAAAGGGTTAAAATAGGCAAGAAAAGAAAGCTTCTATGGGGATCAACTTCAATGCCACCCAAAGTGCAAACTACAGGAAAAAAAAATGCAAAACCAGATTACAAGCATGTTATACCAGATTACAGGCATGTCCTCTGAATCATTCCAGAACCAGTCACAGTGCTCCTATTACTCTGAGGAGCAGGCAGAGCTCCTGGCTCAAGCCCCAGGCATTAACATGCTAACAAGCTCCCAGGAAAACAACAGGCATTTGTAAGGGCTGTTTCCGCACCAGCGCGTTGAAGGGAGCGGCTGCTGCCTGGCACGTACTAGGGCTGCCCCCGAGTCAGGATGCTTCGTATTGCTCTCACAGTCACGGAGACTGCTGTCCCAGCTCTGTGCAGGGGACACCCTGTGCGAGCAAGGCTCTATGGGGAGACATGCACCACAGTCAAGTCCCTAAAACTTGGCCTGATGGGAAGGACACAACCTGCTGCTCTCGAAGAAATGACTGCTGCATCCCCTGGCTCTACTGTGCTGACTACGCTGTGAGCGCACTGCATGTGTGAGTATTCCCAAGCTCAGGCCCAGCATATCCGGAGTGCCTTTCCAAGGAACAAACTCTACAGCCAAGCCCAGTACTAGGAACCTTTATCCATCGGTACTGCTGACAATCAGGACCTTGACGCCCTGGCTTGAAGGGGACTGTTCGGACACTGAGTTATGTGAACAATGCCAACATTGAGAAGCCAGGACTGCTCAAGAATCCTAACAGCGACTTAATTGGGGTAAAGCAGCGGTCAAAAAAATGGCAAAGCTCTAAAAGCGTGTGTCAGTGCAGTCACCCAGAGTGCTCCTCTGGCTGGAGCCCAGTCACAGCGTGCAAACAGAATGCTAGCAAGACCAAGGGAAGACGACATGTATTTGTGCGGGCTGTTTCCGCCTTGGCACCTCAGAGCAGGAGCCTGCTGGCTGGCACGTATCGATGCTGCCCGGGAGTCAGGCTCACCGGGGCAGGACAGCAGACATAGCGACCGCAAATGACAACCTGGGACAGCAGAATTTCATGTGTGTCAGTGCAAGTTCAAGGTCAAGATTATTAGTCTAACAGATTAAAAGAGGTGAATTAACAACAGAATATTTAAAAATAAAAGTTGCTTCTGTGGCGATTGCACATTGCAAAATAAAAGATCTGTAATTACAAAGAGTCTGTCTATTCACTCAAAGGCATCAATGCATTGGAAGTGTGGACACTTCAACACCTATACTAGAACATAGCACCTTCTTTCTCCCTCACCTCCTGGTTTTAATTAATCACAGTCCCATCCCACTGAGCAATGCTTGAAATGTCTCTTATTCTGTTCGGGTTCTCTTTGGCCAAGCATCTTCTACAAAGCAGGAATGCCGCAATTTTCAAAGTAACCCTGTTGATACTTGCCAGGATAAAAAAAACACTCCTTCCTTTGCACGCACATCACAGGTGTTCTGTAAAGTGAAGCTGTTGTTACAGCTGCCTGAAAACCTCCAATATCAGAACATCGTAACAAAACAAATACGCTTCCTGGCTTTGGCTCAGTTAACAGAAAATACACATGCCCACTAACCACAGATGTAGGGATGCCCACACACCACTCCCTTGGCAAACTCTTGGATAACAACAGCCAGGGAGATAGGAACGTGAGCATAAGGTGTGCACAAACAGTGCACTCAGAACTGTCTGACAGAGCCCTTGCCACAAAACTGAAAATACTTAAAGGAAAACAACAACAAGCACCCAAATTTAGCTATAACCGGAGAATTAACGACATTTTTGAAACAAAGGAGTTAGCTAGAAAAGAAGCATAAAAGAGGGCACCTGAGCAGCAGTCAACACCTGGCCTGATGCTGCAGGAAGGGGCTCCGCGTGCACCACAAGCCTAATACAGGTTCAATATTGCAACTCTCACTGTGCTGTCTACTGCTTAGCTTCCAACAGGCAACATGCCCACTTTTTCTTCTCTTTGGAAGACCTTTCAGATTTACCTGTGTTACGCCCATGGCACTGTTGCACTGATAATCCCCAAACCTGGGTTGCTGGCTTGGTGTCACCACTAGTGGAGGGTTTTCTAAATCTGGGTAGGCAGCCTGAATAGCAGCTCCAAAGATCTCCTGAAGACAGCTGTTGATATTAATCATGCTTTTCACTGTTTTACTTTTTTCCTCTTGAAGGCTCTGAAAAACAAAATGCAGAAGGCACACAAGGAACAGTTACATCTTGCTTTTCTCCTGGGCTGCCTAGCAAAGCATGGCTGACAGATTTGGCTGACATCTGTAGGCACAGGAGCAACATATACAACATAAAAATCACGCGACTCAGGAGCTGCTTCTCCCCTCGAACCTTGCAGCCCTGACACTGCCCCTGACCACAGTGCTGCATTACTTCCGACGCTTTTGTCAGTGATCCTGGTAGAGGCCTCAGCTGGGCTGCCTGTTATACGACCATTCAAGAGACAACAGATTGGGCTTATTAACCCACTGACACCTTTCATAAAGTAGCGTTTTGTTTAAGGAACCAAGCAACATCTGAAGTGCCACTGACAATTAAGACATTAGAATGCAGAGAGAGCGTGCTGTCACACATTACTAGCTGTAACAAACTGACATCATTTATTTACCTTGTCCTAATGGGAACAAAAACATAATACAGCAGTAATTCTTTATTCCCTTACCTTTCGAAGGAAATTTAACCGATATTTAAGCTTTGCGTTTTCGTCTCTCAACCCTTCCAAACTTGGGGAGATTCCCAAGCATCCAAAGTTCTTCAGGCGCTCAATTTCTGCAGTTAACAACTTTATCTCGTTTTCCTGAAAAGCAAATTAAATTGACACACTGTGATTCTTGGAGAAGAGGGACAGAAGGTGAGGTTCTAGTTGTGTCTTGTAAAGGTAACAATGACAGTAAGTTGAATAATTCAAAACAATTCTTGTTTAAAGATAGTTTCTATTTGTGTCAAAAACATGGATTCTGACACATTCTTACAAAAAGTCAGTGAGGTAATAATCTTACTAAATCTCAAGACAGAAGTGCAAGAAAGACAACAGGTCAGGCTAATAAAACATATTTCCCCAAAAAACATTTTCTCTGGCTTTTTTATCTAATAAAGGTGACAAATGTTTTGATTCCAAATTCCCTGCAGCTTCCTTCAGGCTTCAGCCAGTTTCACATCTCAAAAGCTTGGCCACATTTGCTCTCCCAGAGGACGAAACCACAGTGGCTGCTGCAGCCCCAGCAAGCTCCAGCGCCGAGCCAGCAGCGCCCGGGAGCACAGCGTGCTGCTTCGCAGGAGAGCGCGAGGCCGTGCACGCTCCCACCTTGCCGCACGTCTCCCTCCCTACCTGCAGCACAGCTTCTCCCTTACAGCTGATGTAAGGCATTTGGGAGAAACCGGGAATTTCAGGTGGACTTCCACGCTCCGAATTAACAAACCTCAGCTTTCAGCTGCCTGCAGGTTTGCGTCCTCCACCCTCTCCACAGCCGAGACCTCGTGCGCAGCGCAGCACCCAGCGCTTCCCCTCGGCCCAGACTTCGCAGCCCAGCCCATGTCCGCCAGCACTTCCAGCCCAGCAGCCAGAAGCTGCTGCAAGGAGCAGGAGCTCTCCTCACACAGCCCCCTGATGAAACCAGGTATCTCAAACTTCATCTCCGATGTCCAACTCTTTTCCTCCCCCGTAACAGGCTTTGTCCTGGCCCGCAAACAGAAGTCTGGAAGCTGCTGGGAAGGTCTGCAACGGCATCCCCACCCTGAGGCACCAGCCACCATCTGACTCAGTCAGGCTCTCGTCTGCTGAAATTCTGGCAGCAGGAAGCAGCTCAGGCTATTACCATAGACAAACAGGCCACCAAAACCTCATAAAGAGGGTTCGTTTACTTTACTGCTCTTGAAATAATTAGAATATTTAATTAAGGAAAAAATTGGGGTCATCGAATCTTCTGGCCCAATATCTCCACCTGAACAGCAACTCCCACAGAGGCCAGTGTAACACTGCAGACGTTCAAAATTCATAAGCTGGGTCAAAATGATCTTAAGCCTGCCCTATTTACAGAGCAAGCTGAAAATCAGTGCTTTTGAGGTCATTCCTCATTTACGCTTCGGCTTCAATGTTTCCAGCGCACTTCTTTTACAACCTCAAGGTCTCCTCTGCTACAGGAGAACAAGATGCTTCCTGCAGGTTCAAATGTGAAGAAACAGGACTTTGGAGTAAATAACTTTATCAAAACCTGTTTTGGCACTTAATGAACCAAAATCACCCAAAAGCAAAGCTGTATCCCCAAAATATCTCCCTTCAAATAGCCCCCTCGAGCTGTTCCTTTTGCAGCTTATTACTTCTGTTTTTAAACAAAGGCAGACCCCCAGTCAGACTGTTTTGCTCTCACAGACATATGCATACCTTCCCCCCCAACAGAAAATGTATTTTTCTTATTTTAGACTTTTCTTACTGCACTATTGCAACAGACTGACTTAAAGCAATACTGGAGCAGCAACACAAATAATTGAAGGTTAAACTCCCCTAACCCTTCCTCTGCCCCTCTCCCCCTCCCCAAGCTACAGCCACTGAGAACTTTCAGTACCGCTGGCAAGCTTTTCAGAGCAGGAAGTCATTTCTGATCGTCCTCCATAATCAGAACTGCTTCTAGTTACTCAAGTTAAGGCTTGCAGGAGAGTAAATGACCAGTATTTTACTGAAGCTTCTTTCCGCACTGTTGCACTATGAGAGAGGATGAGAAAAGAGCTTTATCCATGTGCACGGCCAGAACGCGAGGGTTCTCAGGAATCACCAACCCCTGGGGCAGACATCTGGCCCAAACAGCTTTTCTCACACCAGTAAAGGTGACAAGTATCCCAAGTGGTTGGAATTGGCCGAGAGGGAAAAAAATCCTAGAACAACGCCATGGTTCAGTAAGTCTCATCTACTTCCTTACCATGACTGCACAGAAACAGCACATCCGCAGCCCAGACATCTGCAGACACGAGGTGCTCAGGACGGCACCATTTCAGGTTTGACCAAGCCCAGTGTGTCAGCCCACACTGCCATTTTCCCCTTGTGTTTTGTGCTCCTCTTCAGAAAGTTTCAGCAGCACTCTTTACCTGAGTGTGACCTGGAAGCGAGAGGTTTCACTACAGTGCTATAGCTGTCTGCCCAAATGTTGCTGCTGCCATAGAAGTTCCCCTTGTTGCGCTCTTCAACAGCTAACACAGATGGTGAACTCACCTTCTCGTTCAGAACCACCTCGCAGCAAAGCCTGAAACTCAGCAGGGATTACGCTGAGTTCCAAAACTGACGGGGTTAAGGTGAGAAGGGTTGGGCTGCGTGCAGCTACCTGCTCTAGAGCTGGCGACAAGGGGACCCCAGTGCAGGGGCCACAGGGAGAGGAGCGTCACTCACGTCCCCCGCACCCGTCACCACCTTCCAAGCTCTTCTGGAAAAAGGCCCTTAGACACTCGCATGTTACAAATGGCCCTTATCACAAGAACCTGCAACAAGCCTGCTTCTCTAGCAAATCACCTGTGAATGCTGGTTATTATTAAAAGGATATAAATTCTGCAATCTTTCTGAAAAACAAACTACTACGTTGACCTACAGATACGCCTTGTAACTGCTTTCTCATGGTACCAAGCGAGGGAGGGAGACGCCATTACACTGCCAATTTACAAAACGTGCCTGAGAAAAGGAAGGAAAACGCTGCTGTTCATGGAATAAAACTTCATCCCCTGGGTTATTCTACCTGCACAGCCCTGGACGTATCACAACTTGTCAATAAAGGGTCATACCTGATGACCACCTCATGAGAAGCTGTGGGAATTACATGAGGCCATGCTGACATCTCCAAGGGCTCTTTGGTCAGCTGAGTAACAGAAATCTTCCCCTCACCTGTGAATACAAAAAAACTATAGCTTTTTTAATAGGACCAAAATAACCCTTACACTTTCCATTAGCACATAATTCAGAACCTGCTGAATTAACGTGAGCCTTGCATAAGCCTCTGTCTCTGGGCAGAGAGCTTTACTCCATCACATTAAAAAAATGAGAAGGAAAACGGCCTGAGAAAGCACAGCAAAGGGCTCAGAGCACCTCTCGTCCTTCCCCTCCTCGTCTCCTGCAGTTTTCCCACTTCAGCGACGTGCCCGACCCCTCGCTGAGCCGGCTCGGCGCAGTAACCCAGCACGCTTCGTTATGTTCCCGAGGGGCTCGTGGGCCCCGCTGGCTTGCGAAGGGCTGCAGCACGTGCCGGAGCTGGGGCCAGGCCGCGGGCCCCGAGATGCCCTTCCTCTGCCCGCAGGTGCGAGGCAGGAACACAAGAACAGGGGCGAACAGGGGCCGCAGAGGTTCAGGGGCCGGACCGACGACCTCAGCGTTTCGTGCCAGCGCTCCCCTTGCGTCCGAACCGAGCCAAAGGCGCGCCGAGGAGCTGCCTGGGGGCGCGCCGCGGTACGGCA
>VXAA01001241.1:1075252-1144566 GCA_013399115.1 Anseranas semipalmata | reverse complement strand
CAGCGCCCGCCGCGGGGGCTCCCAGGGGCCCGCGCCCCCCCAGCGCCCGCGCGTTCCAAGCGCAGGTCCCGAACCCCCAGAGTCAGTTTATTGCGGCAAAAGCCCCAAAAGGCGGAGCTGTACAAAAAGTCTAAACAGCGTTACTTAAGAATAACAGCACCGTCTGCTGCAGGTGTTCTTATTTAAAATTCTATTTCCCAAAAATACATTCCTAAATATACAAACTATACAATCTTGTCACTTTAATGCTGGTTTCTGTGATGATGCAAGTTGAAGCTAGAGTCCTTAAAACATCCACGCACTGACAGCAGCTCTAACGCACAAATGCCTCGGTACCTCCATAATACCACATAAATAACCTCAGAAACCAAACTGCATTTGTAGAATTGTCCAGAAAGCAAATACTTCATGGTGATCACACATCATCCGCGGAGAGCGTTGGAATGTTTATCCTCGGCCGTGTGAAAAATGCCATTTTCTCTCTAGAAAAAGATGATCAGTTGTTAGTGCAACACAACTCTTGCCAGAAACATCTGTCATCCACGTTGATTTATCCCGCCAGCCATCATAGCACATCCTCTCACAAGCTACCCCTTCTATTTACATATCAGACATGAGGTACCGTCACAGTTAAACTCACAGTACTGACCTTATCAAAAGAGCCACTTCAGAAAGGCTCATTTTTTGGCATAAGCATGTTACTTAAGGAAGCAAAGGGATGCTTCTGCATGAAACTGATTTAATAAAAGATTTGCAAATTTGGTGCCAGGTGTGGAATGATTTGGAGTACTTCTGGTTGCTTTGAGATCACTTGCAGTGCTGCAGCTCATTTCTGACTCTCAGACTTCAATATGAAAATACAGAAATTTGTTGAAGCAGAACAGTTAACTACTACAAAGACTAACTTTATCAGTACCTTACTCATCCACAAAAAGTCAAGGTAGTCAATTTTTCCTCCCCTTTACCAATGATATGTAACTACCTGAATGACTGTACTTCCAAAGGCTCCTTCCTACTCTGCCCTCGTAGCCTGTGAACATCCTTGGCAGCAGCTCTCATCATTTTATCAGCTTTGAGTTCACACTTGTGTTCTGTTTTTTCCACCTAAAAAACACATAATGGAAAAAAAGCTGTTTGTGTTTCCAGGAGAAATCACTTTATCCGAACAAATCTCTAAGTACAGCAGTATTTTAGCTGCAGGTCTGAAGGGTTTGGAAACTGCTAACTCTGGAATCAGAAGCCACAGAAGCTAAATTGTCAGCTTGTCAGCTAACCACTGTAATCAAGAGAGCTTTTTGTAAGGTCTTCCAGCCCTCTGGTATGAATCATGGCTGCTATCTGTGCCTTCTTTGTATCACCTTGATTTTTAAGCCAGCAGATCAGCTCAGGCCAGAACATGGCAATCCATTTTACAGCTCTACCCCGACGAGCATCTTGTACCAACTCACTCCTACACCTTGTACCATCAGAACTTAACAGTTTCTGCCTGATGTCAGCAGAGGTGCCCCTGATAACTCAGGAAAGTTATCATGCAGATGGAGTCAGGATAAGTGCTAACCATTGCACACCACACCTACTATGGACTGGGAGACTGAACTTTACAAAACAGATGCCATTTGTGACTTCCCATACTTGCACTTGAGCTGAGGCAGGAACCCCCTGTGCTGGTAAATGCATGGGATCAGGACTACTACAGGAAGAGGCAACAGAAACTCCAGCAAGTTCAGGGGAGAACTCAGTTCAGGGGAGATCAGACATCTGCACTAGACCATGTGAACTAACTAGAAAGGACCCTACTGTAAAGCCCATGATCATCCATGCACGAGTTTTATTGAACCATTATTTCTCTTTGGAGAAGGAGACTTAAATGCTATCTTCCTAACCTTCGCATCTGTGGGAAGGCAGGCACAGACTCTGCAGTCTGTAAATAGCACATCTGAGAATAGCAAGACTCTCGAGGACGGCAACTCCCATCATCAATTGCTTGCTTGATGGAGCCGTAAGTAGAAGACATGAGTGACTGTAGTGCTAAGGTTTAATTTCCAGACCGTCTTAAGTTTCTCAAAATCACATTTCTGAAACATTAAATAAAATCCAAAGGCAGGTGTTACTTACTCGTTTTTCCACTAGCCTCAGCAGCAGTCGGAATCTCTCATCATCCTTCACCCACTGCGGTAACTCCTTCTCACCCTGACTTTGAGCTTGTTCTAACTGTTCCTTGAGTTCTCTCAGCACAGAGATCTCCTGAACTAACCGATCGTGCCAGGTTTTTGAAGCTTGCAGGTCCAGCTCCAGGTCTAGTGAAGTGCGGATCAGGCGCTCTGTACCAAAGGACTTAACTGAAGGCTGAAAAATAAAGGGTTTATGGACACAACAGTGAGAACTGTCCAGACCACTCCCCTCACGAAAGGCCTAATACTTCATGTGACCCATTCTTTCAACGCTTCTGAGTGCAAAGCATCTCTATCCTGTTTTTCTGTCTCAAGACAGAAAGCACAAACTCAAGCAAGTCTTATAAGCCTTTTGATTCTTGTGTTTCCACTAAATTTCTTCCAGCTTCTCCAAGTTAAAGGTCTTGCTTGCACACTTTGCTCATAAGTTTCCTAATGCCACATCTTCAGAATAATCCACCATGCAACAGAATCATAGAATCACAGAATATCCTGAGTTGGAAAAAAATGTGCTTTTTTTTTTTTTTTGCCAACAACATACATCCTGTTGTCTTCTGTTAGTGTCAAACACAAGCAATCTGAAGAAAACCATCTCCTTAGGAAAGCAGACAGATTCTCAGCATCAGCATCCTGGTGGAATTTCAGTGATTACCATCACAACAGGCACAGGGATTCACTGTGTGCCATTGAGTGATTAGAACAGGGTCACCTGAGCATCTGAAGCAGCATTCTCCTCACCCTCTTCCCCAACTCATCACAGTGTAAGCACTAAAGACTCTTACAATAATAAACACAGCAGAAACATGCATGCTACTCCTACTCTGGTATGATGGAAGATATCAGGAACCATCTTCCTCTATTGCTTTTTCTGAGTGAGCTCTAAGTTAAACATTCTTGTCATATTCTGATATATCAAGGAGAAGTAGCCTTAAGAGAAATATCTCACAAAAAAAAAAGGTTGTGAATTAAAGCAATTGGCAAGTGATTTACATTTGCACATTCTTCCCTTAAAACAGTTTCCAGTTTTTCTGCCTATGCTAGACAAAAAAAACAAGCAGTGATATTTTTACCCGTTTCACTCTGACACTTCGTCTCTCCATTGCATTTCGAACAAAGGGCGGCTTTTTGGAAAGCGTTGAACTGTCACTATCACTGCGATTCAGCTGAAAATGGAAGCAAAAACTACATTTTTCATGAAACATACAAGAAGAACATATTTACATTAGCAGCAAGATCACAGGGTTGTGTGCAAGTAATTATACACAGTGATGTAAGCAGAACTATTAACCTTTGTGAAAGACTGCAGTGGACAGTGCCCCAGAAGATGCAATCACACTGCCAGAGAAGGGAGAAACTTCCGAAGTCAAACATGAAGAGAGAAAAGCAGTGTCAGGTCCCAGTGAAAAATTCAGACTAAATGAACACTGATTCCATGCTTCCATTAATGAAAAACAGTATTTATAAACCCAAGATTACATTTTCCTTACCCGACACACATACTGACTTTGTGGTCCTGGTGAAAATGTTTTGGAGCGGATGATAGTGCTACCTCTGACAAACTGAGCTTGTGGTGGATTTGCTGTTCTTTTGTCTTTCGGACGAACCACAGTAGAAGACTGTGCAGCGCTCTCTGTGTTTGTCTCTTTATCCACCTGAAAGACAGATACTGCAGTGTAAATGCCAGCTTGCCATCGTTCCAATGACACATACCCAGGGCTGTCTGGCAGCCCCCTGTGATACATCTCTGCTTTCAGTCCCAGAGGCACTGCATTCAAAACCAGACACTCTTTAGCCCGTTTCACGCAGAGTGTCCTGACACTTCACTCTGAACTCAGTAGCTGCTACATTAACTGTATTGCTCCCTAAGGGCTCCAAGTCCATTGATTGCAGTGCAACACAATTGAATCCAATGAGTGTTGCCTGTTGATCCAGTACATAAGTGTGACCTAGCAATCTCACACACTGAGACAGAAGTATGATTTTAAAGACCGCTCCCTTACTTCTTGGGCATCTACAGCAAACAAAGATGCAAACACCATATGTACATGCACAAAGAGCCGATCTAGAGCACACTACTTACATTTGTTAGAATACAACTGCATTCAGAATTATGCAAGGTCAAAGCCACAGTCACATTTTAATGAAAACAATTTCCACGAGTAACAAAAGAAGGCATGAAATAGTGCTATATTAGCCACGGGAAAGAAATGGTTATGTAGAATTACTTAAAGATTTCAGGTAGGCAAATGTTTAAAAATCAATTATGAGCTTTCAAGTAACTGCTGTAGCCCTGCTCAGCTCAACAGCAACCCAGTCAACTAAGCAGCAACTTCTCCCTTTAAACTAAGACCTTAAAGAAGAGCTCCCTTAGCAGAAGATGAACTAAAAGGAGAAAAATGTCAACATCAGACAACAGAAAATATTCTAATGAAAACAAAATGAGTTTTTCTGACTTTCTGAAAGTCAGAAAATCTGTTAGGAAGAAAAAAGCACAGCCAACAAAATATATAAAGCCTGATGTACAGCATCACAGGACTAGACGATATTGGTTCAGCACAACAAAACTTGGGGTGGCACTGCACTTTCCCCTCCACAGGAAGGGGAAAGGCATGTGCAAAGGCATGAACCAGTCACACCAGCAATGCCTTGTGGTTGCATAAGCAAATCAGGTCACTGCGCAGAGAAATATGAAAGTGTTTATTTTCTTATACCAATCCATGAGAGCTTTTGGCAAGAGAAAAGTCTGCACAGTCAATCTGTAGTCCCATGAACTCACACCTGTGGAGACAGAGTCAGTTTTCCAACATGTTTTGAGATTTGGCCATGAGCAGAATAAAAATCAAGTAGGCACAAGTACTTCCTTACTGCAGTGGTCTGTCTCTTCAGTTTTCACAATCAGTTCTCAATTACNCCCAGGGTTTATTCCTTTTGAACCTTTAATACTAGAGTGAAGAATGAACACTGCACATTTAACTGCTTATGAGAAAGGCAAAGGAAAGTTCCATCACGGAATTTTTGGATGGTGCAATTAAACAGAGGCTGCTTGGAATACTGCAGCAAGCAATAGGAAGCTTAACTTAGCTTTCTGTTCAAAAAGCCCTTGATTTTACCTTTACTGCTATTTCCATATGTAGCTGGGAATTCAGACTTTCTTCTGTTTCCCACAGCAGTTTTCCAGCACAGAATTCTTCTTCCTCTTCTGCTTCATTTTCACTGATCTCATCCTGCTCTTCCTGCTCAGGAACCTCTTCATCTTGCCTGTTAAGAACAGCTTCTGTTACTGCATTGGCCTGTTTTGTACAATATTCAGGTGTTCCAGCAGGGAGTTACTTCCTGTCGGCTGCTGAACAGGAACTCATCCCTAAGGCAGCCAGTTGTACCCAACGGGTCCTGTAGCTGCTGAGATTACACACACAGTTTTATACAGAAATAAGAAAAACTGGAGTGAAGCTGCATCAGAAGACAACCATTGCAGCCAAAACCTTCATATCGATCTTGCTTCAAATGAAGAAAGTTCAGAGTTCAGCCACATGATCTGAGCTTAAGATGAGTGTATGTCTCAGGATGCAATTAAGCTTAGTTTAAGAAGCGATACTGGATAGAACTGACACATTGTTTTAACATTCTTTTCAGCTCCTTTGAACTCACTGCTGGCTTCTCTGTCAAATCCATTGGTCAGGCTTGCTTTTTATTTCAAATGTTAGGCTCCATTAATAAAATCTGAAGCTGAACCACGTAAACAACAACCAAAACTAATATTGAAGCAAAGCCTTGCATCATCGAGTGGAGCTTTCACAGAGTTCCACAGAACATTATACAAATCACAGAATAAGCATAGTGCCATTGTATCTATTTTTAAAATTTATCTGCTTTGTTCTCATTTCCCCAAGCACAACCTCTAGAAAAGAAGAAATAGAAATTTCACTGAAACAGAATGGCAGAAGCAGCTTCCCATAGCTCTGTATCTCCTACTTTTTTCTCTGCACATCAAATGTCAGCCTTGAATCCCCAAATGCTCTGATAATCCCATGACACTAAGACAGTGGGACGCTACCTACCAGCTCTCTCCACTGGTTAAAGTGCTTCTGCTTTCCTCCAGTTTCTTCTCCACAGCTTCCAGTTCAACAGCAGTCTGCTCTAAGAGTGCTGATACGGAGTCCTGAGGAGAGCAAGAGGCTTCTTTTAAAGATACTACTCGCTCAAACTGGAAAATGCCCAGCCTTCCTGGTCACAACAGCCCCCACCAGCTTTCTTGTGGTGACAGGAGAGAGCTGCGATCTCTACATCCACATTGCTCACACAGCCTATTACACATACAGTGAGTGCGCTGTCAAGCCTGTGTGAGTATATCTGGTCCAACTCTCCCCAGTTATGCTAGCTGTACAGCACATGTGAAGATGCTAGTCTGAGAACATTGCATGCCGTGCGCATACAAAGGCTAAGTCTGTATTTTGACTTGTTCAGCAAGTTTATTGCAGCAAGGTGAACTATCTAGTGGGAAGAAAGGCAAGAGCTCACACATCGCTTACACCAGACCACATACCATATCCCTCAGCTTCACGAGGAGCAGATTTCAGTAAGTATTTAGCCCAGGACAAGGGCATATCTGTAATCAATATATTATTTTGCTGCACTTAACATCCTCACAGTTCTAAATATAAACACACCAGACTTTAGTTCTTCTCTACTGTAACAGTCCTTCATCCACCTACACAGTACTAATAAGAGGGTTTGTAAGACATTTCTCTAATTTAAGCAGTTGTTCTTACTGTTTTGTCAGTGCAGGGTATTTCAGAATGAATGTTTTCTTGTTTACTTTTCCTATTTTGCTTCTGCAGATACTTATAACTAAGGAGGTTATACCAACGGGTTGATTTCTCTCCAGATCTACGTATTTCAGCAAGGCTAATTTGTGCGCCACCCTATTGAGAGGGGAAAAAAACAATTTCAGTACAACACTAAAATGAACCAGTACCACACCAGTAAGAAGAGATGAGAGCAAAAAGCCAAGGACTACCCAAGTTTGGCAAGTTAATCAAAAAGAAAAGTTGCCCTGCATATCCCCATTTCAACAGCATGTGATGAATTGCACTAGTTAAGCTTTCCGTTTAATTTTTTGTTTAAACATTGTCTAGGATTTCCAATCCAAGTATCAAGTGCTTCACTACAGGTCCTGTGTTCAAGTACCAACAAGTACGAACTGTCCTGCTGCAGCCGAGGTAAATTACAGCCACAGCTTCAAAGAAAAAAGAGAAAGGAAGAGGAAGAGACTCCCTTTCAAGAAACCTGCAAAGCTGACCAAAAAAAAAGTTACTGTTTCAGACTGAGATGCTTTAGCTTTGTATATTCCATTCCTCTTCCTCTGCTTTCTCATTTTTTACTGCTTTACATTTACTACACATCCTGACAGATCAACAGCCAAAATAAAGCTGTTTTGCAATTTGTTTAATCAATGTCTGAGCGGACTCCATCTCACCAGCATGGCCTGGTGGACTGCATGCTGAGCACACTTCCTGCAAGTTAACGCAGTCCCATCAGGAACTCAGGTACTGTAGGACAGCACAGGCTGCCAGACATGGAAGCCCCATCTGGAAAACAGATGCTTTCTTGAACCCAGATGTGCTTTTGCAAGGCAGGTGAAGGAAGAAATGCAGAAGCATCATAAAACATGCACCCCCTCCAGCCAAGGGAGATGCTACAGAACACATGCAGGAGAAAATATGAACTTTTCTGTAGTTTAAGGTTTGCTTATATCCCAGTTCAACACACCCTACTCACGTTCTGGAGTAAAAAAAAAGCTGTTCTAACAACAGGGGTCTGAGTGTCTATGGAAGTACTAGCACTCATAAAACTATACTTCTGTGAATTTTAATAGTGCAGCTTAACAGCAGCTTTTAAAAAAAACTTTTTTAATATATTCTACAGTGACTTCAAAAATCCTGTTAGAAGTCCATTCTCAATTACATTACAACAAATGTTTCCAAAAGGAGGAAAAATAGGCAAGGGTTTCACAGTGTACCATGAGAGAAGGGAAATCTAGTAGCCTGTGACAAAGTTATCAGTAGTTCTGTAACAAAACATTTATATAATGAATATTCTTTGCAATAACAGTTTTAATAGAAAAAACTACCTGGGAAAGATCATATAGCTAAGGACTATCAAGGAAAAAAAATTCAGAGAAACTGGCACACTTCAGAGTTTAAAATTTTGTCCAATTCAAAAGAGAAAACAAATACACCAAAGATATTAAAATACAGATTAATACTAACCAAACATTCTTCAAGGTGAGACTTATCTACAGTGCAAACATCGACTCTTAAAGTCTTCTGGCGTAAAGCTGGGTAAGATATAGAAACCCAAAACACTTCATTGTACGCAAGATTGTCTGAAGCTTCCACTGGTCTTGTGCGAAACAAGCAGCTTGTGCTTTCTGAACAGGGCAGGACAGCCACGCGAATGTTCCTATTGAGGAAAAAAACAGGCTGCAGTCACTACTACCGTACAAGCTTACAGTTACCTCCAGTGCAAGAGCTCCATAAATCTAAGTGAAATTCATCCTAAGCACTGTGAATAATACTGTCCTATCCCACCCTTTGGAATATCAGTCAACTGAGGAAAAAGGCACATCTCATCACAAAATCAGAGACACATAGAGATACGAGTTGCAGTAGGTTTCATCTCTCTGAATCTTGTAATGGAATGATGGGATTGTTTTACCTAGTTGTTTACATCTGCATAACTTGTCACCAACAAGCAACTTACATGCTAACAATACCTTTTCACAGGTAGAAACAGCAATGCAAAAATCAATCAAGTTTATGTCAGTTTACTCAGCACACAGCTGAATTTAAAAACTATGCCTGGAATGAGTCTACTAGACGCTGCACTACACATTTCCCTACACATGCATGCCTCTGTGCACATGTCCAAGGATGAGTTCTGCAGCAGAATGAGTGCCCCCTCTCCACTTGACACAGTTGCTCTGGACAATGCTGGAGTTAAGAATCTTTCTGGCTAGTGCTAATTCCAGGCAAGTCTTTACCCTAGTGAAAACAGAACTTTGAGGAAAAAAACGCATCTTATTTCGGTTTGAGTGTAGGAGCTCATAAATAATCTGACACATTACAAAATTTAGAAGCATTTCAGAAGGAGTAATTTTATTTGCTTGTTAAGAGTGTGAAAAAAATCAACATCTGTTTAGCTCCCACAAAAATCTAATACAAATATTTCAAGTGTGTTTATTTCACCCACTTACACTTTTTGATCCTGTTGTGACAGCAGCGCTTGAACATTACTCAGCTGGATGACCAGTATTGCAAATTGTTTATTTTTGTCATCATATCTGAAAAGACAAAAAAGCATTAGTATTACAGAAGTCTGCCACAGACTCCATGAATGAGTATTTCACTTATTTCATTAGTCCAGGTAAATAGCATTAAGTATTTACAAACAAGACAAAACTATAATGGGAACAGCTTGCCTATAGCTTTAAACAAAATCGGTTTCCTATTACATGAAGTTTTGCTACCAGAGCATACAGAAGAACTTAGGATTTCACAGATACAATGGACTATAGATTTGACCTAACACAGATTGCTTTTTCTGGGATCTAGTTCAATTGCTAACTAAAACCTTTTGAAAGGCCTTATATAATGACTAATATAAAACAAGTTACATGTACAAATACTTGAAGTATAGCAAAGATGTTATGAGTAAGCATTGTTTTACTGCTGATGGCCATGACAAGACAGTTTTGCACTACTTATTTTTTGAGAGCAGCCCTGAGAAGGACTTGGGGGTGTCAGTGGATTGAAAACTCAACATGAGCCAGCAATGTGCACTTGCAGCCGAGAAAGCCAGCTGCACCCTGGGCTGCATCAAAAGCAGCGCGACTAGCAGGTTGAGGGAGGTGATTCTTCCCTTCTGCTCTAACCTCGTGAGACCCCACCTGGAGCGCTGCATTCAGCTCTGAGGTCCCTAGCACAAGAAGGCCATGGACCTGTTGGAGCAAGTCCAGAGGAGGCCACGAGGATGATCGGAGGGCTGAAGCACCTCTCCTGTGAAGACAGGCTGAGGGAGCAGGGGATGTTATGCCTGGAGAAGAGAAGGCTGCAGGGAGACCTTATAGCAGTCTTCCAGTACCTAAAGGTTGCCCACAGGAAGGCTGGAGAGGGATTCTTCATCAGGGAGTGCGGTGATAGGACACGTGGTAATGGCTTTAAACTAAGAAGAGGGTAGATTTAGCTTAAATATGAAGAAGAAATTCTTTAGAGGGTGGTGAGGCACTGGAACAGGCTGGGCTGCCCAGAGAAGCTGTGGATGCCCCATCCCTGGAAGCATTCAAGGCCAGATTGGATGGGGCTTGGTCAACCTGGTATAGTGGGAGGGGTCCCTGCCCATGGCAGGGGGGTTGGAATTAGATGATCCTTAAGGATTCCTTCCAACCCAAATCGTTGTATGATTTTTCTCAATTCATACATCGTCTTCTACTGAGTCATTTAAGAATGATGCCTCTGTGCCTACCTTCCTACACCTTACCTGCTACTTGTGGGATTCAGGTGTGGTCAATGATTACCACTTACCCTCACCAGCTTTGTCCCCACAAGCTGCACACTCAAGGAGACAAAGCCAGCAAAACACTTTCCCCAGCCCAGCAGTGTCAGTGTACCAATTGCTGGTTTGGCACTGTCATAACACTCTCACCAATTGATTTTCACTGACATGAAAGAGGATAACTGGGCCAAAAACCTCCCAGAGATGAGTGTAATTCTCAATTACAGTATAAAGAGGGCATTAGTTAATACCAATGGGATAGGATAAATAGGATAAGAAAACAGAACAGAAAGCACAATCTGAAATCATTCTTTCCATTGGAAGGAAAATCCAATAAAAATGTATAGCGCTTACCTCATTGCAATTTGCACTTTAGCTGTCCCAACTGCTTCTGTATCATCACTGTCAAACATCATCACTTCTGACACACATGGTCTGAAAGAAATCAAAGACAATTAAGGACTTGATTTCCCTCTTTCTGAAGTGCTAGCATTTAGGTGACACAAGATATTTTCCCTTCCATTTAGGAGCTGGGCATACAGATTTTGTAAAATTAGCAGCTGAAAGAAAGCCCATTTAATAAGTTCAATCATCCTTAGAGGTATGCATTGCAGTCCTTATCAGCAGAAAGTCATATGCCTTCCCCTTTCACTGCCAAAAAAAGCCACATGACAGGCTGTGCAAAAATAAGGTAGGAAGGACTTTTAAAGGGTTCCCTTGACTGGATTTTAGTAAAGACAGCTGACTGCCCAGCAACAGAAATACAACTTAACAGCTACAATCCTGTCTTGCACTGTGACAGCAAAAATTCTCAAGTTTGATTAGATTTAAGTTATTCCTTTGTTTCTTTAGCAAATCACACTTCCCTAAGCACATTAGAAGCAACAGAATATGCTGGTCATCTTTAAAACTGCCACCAGCACAATTTTTCCTCCCAATTCCTCCTCCAAAGTTTTATGCACTGAAATCCCAATAACTACATTCATCATCTAATTGACTCAGACAATGCTGTAGCATGTTAAAACAGGATTAGCATTTCTCTTTAAGTATTTCCCATATTACTTGGCACTCTGCTTTTCATTACATTTCACCTATAGAGAACAAATGTGTTGCTCATCCTACCCTCACTATTTATTATATGCATCAAAATGATACTACAGCCCTTTACAAAGGTTGTCAAGTCAACAACCCAAACATTAAGTAACGGAAGACGTGAGGGTGCATGGGATGCATTCTCTACTTGTGTCACACATTATCCCTCCCTCCCTCCCCCTGCTGCAGAGCTCCCTGTCCCATCGAGGGGACACAAGGGCCCTAAGACACCTCATTGTGCGATTGTCTGACTTGAGGCCATGAGGTCTAATTGACAAAGCATTGCACATTCTTGTCAAAGGGAATGGACCTGTAAATATAAAACATTACTCATCTCTCTGGAGAATTCATGAAGATAATAGGCGGGGGGGATAAGATGAGCTGCTTTTCACCTCTACAGTCATGTCTTGCAATAAAAGGCCCCATAATTTATCTAAATGCCAATAAAATGGTAGGAAAACACACTGCAGATGCAGTCAAAACAGGTATCAATAAGAACAGTACCTTTCAG
This sequence comes from Anseranas semipalmata, assembly GCA_013399115.1. Classification (NCBI taxonomy): domain Eukaryota; kingdom Metazoa; phylum Chordata; class Aves; order Anseriformes; family Anseranatidae; genus Anseranas; species Anseranas semipalmata. The sequence continues at coordinate 1,132,239 of VXAA01001241.1, read as the reverse complement.
TTAACTTTTTGTCAAACCACTCCAGATGGCTTTAGCAAGCAGTAAGGGAATTACAGAACCCCAGGAGGAGCAATAATGCCCAGATCATTCTTAAGCTAAGTACCAAGAGAGAAAAACCCTGCAGAAATCATGCACTGGATCCAAGCACCCAGAAACTGCATCACAGTGCAGACAAAGCCATGAGGTAGTTCAAGGTGCTTCTGCTTTCTTCTTTAACAAACATCCCAAAGTCCTTTTATGCTGACTGAAGGCTGTCACTGACACCAGAATGGCTGGCTGGCAGGAGGGGAACTTTACACCTGCCAGATGGCTCTCTGCTAATGCAGTCACAGCTTACCAGCACCTTCAGAAACAGATTGGCTGTTCAAACAGTTCTCCATGAACAGAGAAGTGACAACCTTGTTTTCAGCTGCTTTTACAATGGTACACATTGGTCATTTTTATAACCAAATTCAACCTGCTTATAGTTTTTTTTTTTTTTTTTTTTTGAAATATTACAAAGTCTGAGATCGAGAACCTTGGCCACCAATCTCCTCCATCCCCCAAGAAAAACAAATAATAAAGAAATCAAATCCAGCATTATTCCAACTGACTGCTGTGTGCAAGGCTGAATCATTAGCTTCTTCCTAGAGAAAGATCTGATGTCTACCTTTGCACAGACGCCTCATATACCCCGCTATCTCCAGCAACAGATTCATCAGACACTGCAGCTGACACACACGCCACCTTCAGTGCCGTCCCTCCAGCTGTATTTACACCTATCAGAAAAGCACAGAGGAAAACCAAAAAACAGGTGTTAATGAAAATGAACTGTCTGGATCAGAAGCAGTGTTTTTCTCATCCTCCCCTTGAATTGCATTTCTTTCCCCACCCCCGTATTGTTAAGCAACAGCGCATTTCTGAACACAGACAGGACAAAGGCAGGGTGAACTGTGCTCCCCAGCCAGAGCTGAGTTAGTGCTTAAGGAGAATGCCAGACTGCCCTGGAGAACACAAAGCTTTCAGACAATGAGAGGAACAGCGTATGTGGCAGTGGGGAGAGCAGGATTTCACTGCATGGTCGATGCCTGTTTAATACCTGGGTCCTGCAGCAGAGTGCCCACACATGGAAGCTACGTTGTGCTGGCTGCATTGCCCTAGGTACCTCAATGGATGCAGGTCTGTGCGGGAGAGGCTTCAAAGCACTCAAAGGGCAGGGAGGTACCCAGGACAAGAAGGTCAATGTGTAGAAGAAAGCTTCTGAACTCCAATAAAGTTATAAATTATTAACCAATAAAACTGCTTTTATTGCAAGTCAGCCTTAAGCAGGTACTAGTTCTTCTGGTCCTACTACCAGAGACAAAAGCAAGCAAGGCAAATACTAGTAACTGAGCTCTGGCCAGAAAGGGATTACGTGAGGAGTATATCCTACCTGGAGGGCTTACACCAAGTTCAGCTTCTAGGAAGGGGAACAGTGGAAAAAAATACACCCTAAACCAGAAAGCTTAGCATACAAAGGACGGAACATAGGTCTGGAAAGACCAGGTTAACTAGATAAACACAGGGAGGAAGATTACAGAATTCGAAGTAGCAGCCATGTACGGAAACGTAGGGGGAAGAGAGGGAAGAGAAACGGAGGAAGTTGAAGCAAGGAGTTTTGCACAGAGATGGTAAGAAGGAGGTGCCAGTCTCTTCTCCTGGTAACTGATGGCAGGATGCACTGGAATGGCACAAAACTGCACCAGGGGAGGTTCAGACTGGACATTAGGAAAACATCCTTTACTGTGAGGGTGGTCAGACACTGGAACAGGCTTCCTAGAGAGGCGGTTGATGCCCCATGCCTGTCAGTGTTCAAGAGGCATTTGGACAATGCCCTCCTTAATATGCTTTAACTTTTGGTCAGCCCTGAAGAGGTCAGGCAGCTGGACTCGATCTGTGAAGGTCCCTTCCAACTGAACTATTTTATTCTATTTATTGTGCTACAAAACAGGGAAACATGTACACTAGGAACTTCTGCAAACTTTGCATCTACTCACATGAACCATCCCATTCCTGCAGATAGATGCTTCAGCCGTGAGCCTGGAGGACTGTGTGCCAGGGTGCCTAGCAAGCACCGGGGCGTACCCGGCTCTTCCCTTGCCCTCACCAGCAGGGCTTTGGGACGCCTGCTCCGCAGGCGAGGATGCGCCGTGTTGTCTCTCTGGGAGGGACCCTAACCCCACAGCAGAAGCATGGCAATGCACTCCTTTCCAAGGGCTTTTCATTTTTCCAAAGAGGTCCCCTCTTCCCTGTAAGCCTTAGGAAAGCATGTGCCCCCAAATCAATATATGGTTTCCATCCTACGTTTTCTGTATTACAAAGCAGATTTTTTTTGCACACAGTTGCATAAAGACCTATAATTAAAAACAGGTTTGAAAAGCCTTGGTGCAAGAAGTGTGCAAGCTCAACACAGGACTGCAGAATGATATAAGGACTTGTTCTACAATTAACAGTAGAGGGTGCTACAGGTAACACCAATACACATTGCTCACGTGTGCAAGCAATTTGGGCCCATTCATCCATCTCTGTTGACAGCCCCATTGAAGGCTGTTTTCTCAGAATGCCCATGGAACTGCTGGATAGAAGTAAATATCTAGGCCTTTTCCCCATAGGTCAAACCACATGAATAAAACTTAGCATCCATAACACAATAGATCAGTCATTAACTGAAACTAATGGACACGTTTCATACTGGCACTCACAATTTAATCTGTTCTCCCTTGTGCCGTGCGCGAGGGCCCGGCCCCGTCACACTCCCCGTGCCCTGGACTATGCTGGAGGTACACGAGCAGGCTCAGAACGTTTCTTCTTTCTCCAGCACTGCTTTGTACCCCTTATTCCCTGGTTCCACTATGAAAAGCATTTCTTCCCTACCCACTGGCTGTCTAGTTGTTTGAGGTTTATGCACTGCTCCCAGAAACGCCAATCCAAGAATCTTTTCACATTAAGCTTCTTTATTAAGAACGCTGCAAATTGGTCTCCGTACACTTAAGCTCTTTCTCCTTCGATTACCAATGCCATTTAATCACTTCACCTGAGTACCTTGTGGCAAAGGGGAGCAAATGAATCCTCTCAGCTCCTCTGTGAAGGCTACTGTTCCTTGGACAAGTTTCAGATCTGTAACGGAGTTGCAATCACTCCTTTTCCAGCCCCTTTTTTGCTTACTAGCTTTGCAATTAAGGAAGCTTAAGCATAACACTACTGGAGGGCTCCCTGTTTTGTTGGGGCTGTTTTCTGCTCTTTTCAGTGACAACCTCGCCCGGGTGGCAGGAGCCCCCAGCACAGGCCACCAGGCAGGGAGGCAGGCACAGGCCAGCTCACTGCCCATCAAACCCAGCCCGGCCTCATCAGCTGCCAGAGAGGGGCTGGCTTGGCTGGTGTTCAGGGTGATCAAATGGGACAAGTCTTCAAGGAAGAAGGGGGAGACCTGCTGGGGAGGGGAAAGCACCACCTGCAGGCACCGAGCCACACTCGGTCTGTTCAGGCGGTACTGATGACATCCTGGGTGGCACTAGAAATGGAGTAAAAGGTGTCGTGGCAAAAGGGCACGCTATTTTATGCAGGTGCTAAAATGATAACAAAAGGCAGAACGAAACTGATAGGTACTGTTGGGGCATCACAGAAGCAGAGAGCTTCATTATGTGAATGTTCAGCTTCAGCCCTCAGCTCCAAGATACAGGAAATCCCACAGGAAAAGGCTTCAGGAGACAACTGGAACCTGCTGCTTTTGGTTTGGCCAGACACACTGACAAAGCTGCTGGCAGTATTTTGACACATCCAGACCCCAGTCAAAAACTGGGAATACCGTGGATGCACAAAACACCACAAACAATGGATATACAAACATATCAGAATGTTAAAGCATAAACCTCAACCAAGATTAATGGGTTCCCTGAAAATGACTCAACATGCATCCATCCTTTTTTCTCCTTATATTTTTTGCAAGGGACTTGGAAGCTCAGCACTGTAAGACTTGCACATGCACACTAAACATGGAACTTTTTTGTGTGGCTAATTAATGCAAAAATTTGGGTTTCCTGTTTTAAGCTCTACATCTCTAAAGATGTATCATACTAAAAAGCAAGTTCACGGAAGAGTTCCGAACTAATTCAACTCTATTCTGTATTCCCAAGCAGGCTGGTAACACTTGCTATATTTTTCCACTATTTTTCTTTTCCTTCCTACGAAGAATTTTAAGATTTCATTTCCTGTCATTTCCCTTCCATGGGCTTTCATTGAAACACCATGACAAGGACTTAATACATGCAGTGGACTGTTGTCACATACATGCCATTTCCTCAGATAATACCAGATACCATCAGATTCCAAGTTTCACCAATAGTTTCACCTATATCACTCAAGTATCACTCAGGTAAGAGAGGAAACCTTATTTTAGGTAGCAGGATTTTTTTTTTTTTTTAAACCAGAAACAAAAAGCAAATCCTTCAGATCTATACTATTCAGCTCTACTTACAAGAACATGTGAGCATGCTTTTGCCATGAGGCCAACGACTAACGACACTAGATCTAGCCACCTCATTTTGGGTGTTACACTACTGAACTGCATACAAAATGCCTGAGGAGTAAAATCTCATCTCATTATTGCCCCGAAATAAACCACTTATGGCGATTATTTTGTCTGCTGACTGGGTAACAGTAATAATCACTTAATCTGCTTAGCACCTTAGCTTTCACTTTAACAGCCTTGACAAATCTTGAAGAGCTAAAAAGGTTAAAACTAATCAGCATCCAGTTCTAATAGGAATAATTACTGTTTCCTACTCAAATCTGTAATATCTCTTGCTTGTAGGAAAATGTTAACTTAAAGGGGAAGCTTTAAATTGCATCAGCTTTTCTAATGACAACCATCACAGAAGGAAGTGATAACATGGTGCCAGCTCCCTTTATTCACATAGACGGTTTCATAAACCTGTGAAAAACTGAACTGCCGTTTCATAGTTCTATAGCCTGCAAGTTCATATTCTACACTTCTTCACTACAGTCACAACTTGAGCCACTTCAATCGCCTCCATTGGGTTTAACCTAACTGCAGGCACACGGGCTTCAGGCGGGCCCTGGCACGATGGCATTAACTGCCGTCTCCTGCTTTCCATCCGCTTCAGCAGGGCCATCATTCTAAAACTGGATAAACATTTCCCACCCACCAATAAGCCATATGCATGCATCAGAACATCCACTCTCTCTAAATGTCTTATTTTATCACGCTTACAATCTAAACACGTTTTTGTTGCTAAGAAACCATCCCCCTCATAACAGCAAAAATTCAAGCACAGCCTTGACATGTCTGCTCAGCTGAAGTTAATGAATTCATTGCCACTGATTTAGTGGGAACCAGAGCAAGATGTCATGTATGCTGAGGTGGAGGGAAGGATTCTTATTATCATTTGTTACCTGTTAAGCTGAATGGCTTTCCCAGTCTTCCTCAGAGCCTTGGCCAAAAAGTTTTTGTCAGTATGGTGTTATGTGCTTCCCAATTTCAGACCCAAGACGCTATACCACATTCTGATTAGTTAAGTGCCTAATTAATCCAGACATCCCACCACCACCATTTATATTTGCACATGAAATCCCTGTAATTTGCGTATACATGTAAGTACACTAAGAACAACACAGTTTTCTGGACAACTTATCAGATCAGCAGTACTTTTTGTGTGCAAGTTAAAATACCAACCCCTTCTCCCAAGTGGGGTAGGATGTACAATTGAATACACTTTACAACACATCAAAATGAGAGACAGCTTCAGCAATATTTGCTTCTTAGTGCTTTATAAACCACATTAAAAATAAATCATGCATTTGCATGCAAATATTTTGTTATCATACCTTGACCTAGATGTTTATCTCCTGCTCTAGACTCTTCCAGTCTGCAGTTGCCACTCCCACTGTGTAGGGTGAGTTCTGAGAGATTTGTACTTATCTCTGTATCATCAAAATCCATATGGCTTGAAAAGGCATCGCCAGTAAGGAGTGGGTCTATCACCAATGGAGAGCAAGGTGGAGATGGAGAAGAGAGAGATGACCTTGGAGACAGTGATGTCATGGATTTTGGAGTACCAGACAATGATCTCAGAGCCTGTATGCGACTGGTGGCATCTGCTTTGTGAGTTTTTGCTACTTCATTTTCATGAATAGTGGTGATACAGCCTGATGGCCTAAATCCAGTGGCTCCTTCCAAGAGCAAGTCAATCTTGTTTTGATAGTCTGAGTCCAGCTGCTCCAACTGCTCCAGGTGCTCGTAGTAGAGGTCAGTAAAACTGGCAGAGGTGGACGAATCCTGGCTGGAGGTGGCAAGAGATCCTCTGCTTGACGCAAGAGAACCAGGGCTGCTACTCGAGGAGAGGGAAAGCATGCTGGTGGAGAGACTGAAGGAGACAAGTCACAAAACAGTTACACCATATCTCCTGATTTCCGAGATAGATACTGCAATATCACCAAGTCTCCAAGCCCACACAGTATATTTTGCTTTGTCAGCTCAGGCCATATGTGTTAGTCCCCGTAACAGTCTACCCTTTGGAAAAGTTGGGCCACTTTTTAACAAAAATCCACATTTTTCAACTCACCATTATCAATCTTGTAAGAGCTTTTGTTTAGCCAAAGCAACACTAAAAACAGTTTCAAAGCCATCAAAAATTAGTAACAACATTCTCCTCACACTTCTGTCTGGAAAAAACTGGGGTTGCCGTTAATCTCCAAAGCAGACCACAAAAAACAGAGGTCCATGCAAGCAGATCAAGTTATTGCAACTGTCTGTACATAAGAAAATTTCTATTTACCTCAATCTCAGACCCCCCCCTCAGAACAGTAATATCACAACTGCCTGGAACTGGCACTTAGACATCACAACAGGCAGCAGTTCCAAGAAAACTGGGAGGATTTACCCACGTGAAAGGCTGCTACATGGAATTTAGGGCCACAAGAACAATGGAACGAGTTGGGGCTGGACTATGAAATCAGTCCTCACGAATTATTTATCCCTAGAGACCTAGTTTCAAAATCTAACTGACAGTGAAATCAGTTCTAAGCAAGTGCTTAGTCCTCTACTACTGACTACATATACCATCCTTAGAAATTCCATTCAAACCAACTCTGCTGCTCCAGACATTAAATGCTTTGCTTGTTACTGACTGTTTAAAGACCATTAATGCTCAGATATGTATTAGCTATTAAAAATAATTCTGTATACGTACAAGTGGCTTAAGTTGCCTCACTGAAAAACAGTGAGGATGTTAATAAGCTTAATAATCCATTATTTATGGAAAAAAGCTAGAAGCTTTATCACAAAATTATGCCCACAATCTTACAAGAAGAAGAATTCAGCATGATTTTGACACAGAATGTTTTCATTTGTATGACAGATGTGCAGTGCATCACATTTGTTAAAAAAAGCTTTTGGGTGAAACGTGACAATTGAAACACGATAAACATTTTTGCATTTTGGCAATACACATAAATCTGCCCAGGACTAACAAATTTACTACTCTTCAGTGCTTCACTACTGAAACGGAGTGGGTTATTTTGTTTGTTTTTTAAATTAACCTTTTCCCCATCAACAATCTGGTCTCAACTTCATTTTGTGCATACCTTTGAATGGCAGACATTTTGCATTATGGGGTTAATAGCAAAGGCTTATTTTATGAAGGAGCATGCCAAGAACACTGGGCACATAGTTAGGAAAAAATTAGTTTCACATGCTTCTTGGTCACCTCAAAAGATCCCTGATCAGCTAGAAGGAACCAAAATATGATGCAGCTCCACTGCACAAGAACATCACAGATAGCTATTCTCCATGGTGGCTTATTTACATATCAGTCTTGCACTACGATTTTTTTCCAGTCTTTTCAGTATCATCTTCATAAAATGAAAGAATCCAAGTGGAACAGAAGCTATAAACAGAATAAATTAACTATAGATAGGAAAAACCTCAACCAAACTAAAACCACACCAAACACTCTTCCTAATCAAAACACTGAAGATATAGTTGCAGCTAATGAAGATTTGGCCTTACTGCTTACAGTCATGCATTTGTCTTTGAAAACAGTAATTCTATGCTCTTCCAAAAAGTACAGCCTGAATAGGCAGACCACATTATGACTGCAGAAATATCTCCATATACCATATGAATCACAAAAGGTTCAGGGATATCAGAATACATTGTCTACATTGCAAGCAACAGTATACTTGGAATTAATTCACAGAAATATTATTATGACATTAACACATACTTCCATTACTAAGATTCACTTCACTTGCTGTGTGAGTGCTAAGCTGTCTAACATACTTTATTAATAAAATACTGCAATACCTCAAACATTCCAAGAAAAAAAAAAAAAAGCATCACCTAGCCCTAGTCACCTAAGTGTTACATGTCCAAAATAAAAGGAATTGCTCGAACTCATTCTGTTGTCAGAGGCACCACCACAAAGTTACTTATTCCATTCTAAAGCAGCTATTTAAATTGAGTGGGACATAAAACCCTCAAAGGTTCCTCTTTCCATTAACTACATGGGGATCTTAGACGACTCCTGTAAGTGAAAGATCTTTCAGATCAGCCATCTGGGAGATGAAGCTGTTAGCAGAGAAATGGCAGTTACACCATGCGCAGTTAAAGAACCTAAAACTTCTGTAAAAGGTTATGTACCTTTTCAGCTGGGTGTGTAACATTGCAACTAATCGTGTTGTTTCTTCCAGTTCTCGGACTAGCTGGTTTCTTTTGCTATTCAACTTCAATCTAAGAGGAAAGAGAAGAAAAAGATCATCTAAAGTAGCATTTACGATTTAAAAAGAGTAAATGGAAATTCTATTCTTTCTACAAAATCCTACTGAAGGTTAGTGAGAACGCACAGTTTAAAGCAGGACAGAATTCAGTCACAATGTGTAGGTGTTTACCAGCTTCCAATACTCTTAAGACGTATAACTCAACCCTGAAAACATTCACAACAGTGAAGAGAATTACAGATAATACGATGGAAGCTGATGTTGCTAGGATCAGGCCTTGCAAGAAGTCTGACAGATCTTGATGTACATTATCGTGTTCTTATATTTACTGGGCTAAGTGCTTTCATTTGTTTCCAGTAAGGTCCATGGATGACTAAGGCTTATATGATTTAGTTATTAACCATCTCATTATGACTTTATGTGAATTAAGGGACTTCAACAACATCTCAGTTTTATTCCACACCTGGACTGGTTTGAGACAAAATGTGCAATTAACTACTCATTCTCTAAATTAACAGGCCTTCAGGCACACTTGAACAGGACCATATTCCTAAAAATAACAAATTAAAGTGTTCTTCTTACAGCAATACCAAAAACATTTGTTGAACCATAGCTTTTTCAGGCTGATAAAAATCCTGCAGCTGAGACTTCTGAGATGCCTAGAATTTTTCCAGTAGGATAAAACCATGAAAATACTATATAGAAAATACGTATAGCTTGGATACTGAGCATGTAGAGGAAATGAAAACAGAGACAGAAAATGAATGCAACATGCTTATTCCATATAAATTAAGAAATTGCAGCTACAAGTAACATTCCAATAGCCACTGACATTAATACACCCAGACTGTAAAGCAATAGTAGGCAATGCCTATTGCAGTATTCATCCTCAGTGTATGTTTCTAGTGTATCTCTTATTGCAACACAAGCAAAATTAGGGAGGATAGCTGGTGTTTCTTTCAGCTAGTTCAGATTTACAAGATAGTCCATGCAACTCCCACAGTCCTGTCAAATACCAGTTCCTACAGGAATCACGTACAAGAATGCTCAGAACAACCAACAAATTTTTTCAAATTTAAAATTCCATCTGTTGACATTTACCAAGCCCCAGACTGCAAAGCAACTGTAGAAGCTGCTGCGAGGAGCTGGCTGCATATAGGAACAGCACAGTAACCTAGCATTATCCTGACCTATTTTGAGCATTTCTTATGTTTTCATACAGGATCCACTTGCAGGAAAGGTGTCCCAACAACCCTTCCCCACTTGGGGATTAACGACTGCAGTCAGTTTCTTCTGGGAGATGATTTCAGAAACAGCCCCATGGAAGTCCGAGCACACTGCTATTAGTATTCAGGCAGGAGATGTTGCTGCTTGTTCCTGATTATCTCTTGTCCAGTGATGCAAGGTCTGTCCTATACCCAGTAACCTACCTCTCTGTTAGAGCTTTGCTTTGAGTGTCTCTAGCAGCCTGAAGGTCTTCCTCTAAGCGCCTTCTCTCCATCTCCAATCTCTCCACCTCTCCTCGAGTCCATTTTCTGGGGCTAATAAATCGCATTTCTTTCAAGAGCTCCTCCTTCTCATTAATTAATATTAGACGATCCCGCTCAGAATCCAGCACGCCAGGCCAGGCCTCACTGTCAAGCTTAGCCAGCTGTATTTTCAGGTTTGCTATTCTGTAGCCAAAAGAAAAAAAAAAAAAAAGGCAAGCAGTTATTCCACAAGGAGTGTCTGAACTACTGCTCAACAGACAAAGATGTACCATGACCAACCACACCTTCCATAGCCCTGAAGATGAATCTTGAGCTCAGGGACAACTAATCTCACCCTTCTGCCCTCTTTATGAGGGTGCAGTCAAGTGTGGCACTGCCAGGAGGCTGGCATATAAGAATGGGATTTTAACTCAGGTTTGCTGCCAACGGTAAGCCAAGTCTCTAGCTAACCTGCAGTTTCCACCAGTCAAGGAATAGCATAACAGAAATTCTGGATCTAAAAAAAACTGTCAGATACACTACAGAGGTGTTTCATATGCCTTAATGACCTCACAGTACTTATAGTGGAGAGTATCATGCGGTATCTGATCTTCAATCAGTTTTACAGAAGAGAATTCCACACACTGCACAGAATTCAGATAAGCTGAGAAAGATCACTGGTTACTCAGAAATTGAGAAACAAGTTCTGTCTTTACAATGAGGAAGTTAATCACATGCATGCTACTACTAGAAGAATCCAACCATCGACTCAACAGTGAGCTTTCTGGACATATTAAAGAGCTAGGCTACTTCTGGCACAACAGGCACCTGAGGACGTGAAAAGTCAAAGAGGCATTACAATCCTACCTAAATCCAGAGTCACTTATTTGCATGAAATGTAAAGTCTATGTTGATTTGAGGTATCATTCCTGATTGCAGTTTAAAGCCTGTGTCACAAATCCTTCAGCTTCATACCACAGTATCTCCAGCAGGAAGATTACAAAGAAGTCAACAGCAATACAGATCTAGACCTTAACAAGAGCTCTGGCAAACAGAAGAGGATAGCACAGCTTGTGGCCATTAAGGAGGCTGCTCACCCCAACTATCTGCCCATTCCCTATTTCCCAAGTATCTGAATTGCTGTATCAGCTCCAAAAAATATCTGCTTCACACTGCAACATACAGAGGTGAGCCAAAGAAAGCTGGTGGGTCACAGTACAGAACCAAAGGGCAGTAATGTCAGTCATCCCAGGGGAAGTGGTCTCCTTAGTAATCGCTGACCTACAGCTCTTCATGACCTGAAGGGGTAATCACTGTAGTTCAGTGAGAAACAATAGTAAAGATAAAGCTGAGAAAGAGTTATAACTGACTTGCATTTCTGGCACTTGCACATTTAAAAGTGATGGAGTGGGGAGCAGGGAATAGGGAAGGCTTAGTGGGCTGGGGAAGAGAAATTACAAAAGCTTAGAATTCAAACAAGGAGGAAGGCAAGGTACCTTGTAAAAAATAATTCACCTGACTGAACACTAGACACTCAACAGATAGTCGAGGCATGCATGCCCCTTCATGTGATTAACTATTCATCTCATTCAGGTTTGGTAAACACACGAGAAACCAAAGTGATATGCTGTACACATGAAATAAAAATCCAGTGCTCACCTCCCTTTAAAAGGGGCTTTGGGATCTGAGAATAGAGTTACTGGACTTAAATTGGGCACAACAAATAGTCGTGGCTACTAATCTGGATTTTTCTCTTTCTAGAACCTGGTTTATGCTACAGAAGTGCACAGGATGGTGCCCACTACCTAACAAACTCATCTTGAAGCGATTTGAGTAATAAAATGCAGATCTGGGTAGCAGCAGCTGCACAACTGGTGAACGGTCTTGAAGAGTAAAGCTTTGTCTTCCAAGCTTCACATGCCAAGAGGAACTCAAACCCCAAAACAGCCTGTGAAATAGAGATGCAAAATCAGACTTACACAGACTGATCTGCCTTCTCCATCACCGGAGACAGACTAGATCACCTTTCTGAAGTGAAGCCTCATTTCTTCTGTAAACCCATCTCCCGCAGCAGGTTGCTTACTCTAATTAAAGTTCCATAATTGTTAGATATTGAACTCAACTATTTTTAGGTTTTCTTAGGAGTTATTTTGTTTTTGAGTGCCTGATTAAGTGCAACACTGGGCTCCAACAAAGAATTAACAATGGCATTAGTTCATAATCCAAGAATTCCTCTGTGCATTTTGAAGGGATATGAGTTTAAGAGGATTGGTTGGCATTAATCTGATTGCTTCTGGCATACATTTGCATGGATATGGCTTTTCCACTGGAATTTTTTCTCTATGTATTTCCAAATCTAATAGTTTGTTAACCTAACACCAGCTTTTACGCTGCTTTGTAAACAATCATTCTTTTCCCCCTTTTCAAAGTAGATTTATGTATTCTGTTTTTCCTAGCCCAATAAAACCATATCACTACAAAAGAAATGGTTTGCAGATTGACATTTGGCTGAAAACTCCAGCCCTTCAGCATTCACTGCCTGAGTTTAAGCTACATCACTGAAGTGCCATGTTAGGTTTGCATTGCTAAGAAATCAGCAATACTGGGCTCGAGTCACACAGAATCTTTCTGAATGGCTACTAGCTTGCAAGACTGAACAAAATACGGAACAGAAAGCTCGAGTTTTATTTAACTGTTTTCTTAACTAGAAAAGGTAGTTAAATGATTTAATTCACTGTCTTTTTTTTTTTTCCACTTGGGAAAGCTGGTATTTTTATGTGATATAGGCATAACATGTAAAATTTTTAGTCTTTTTGGAGATAACACAGAGCACATGCATCTCCAGAGAAGTGTACATTGATATGTGCATCCACAACCAGTAACTAGTGGGTGATCCTATCAGATCAGCCTCTGTTTGTGAGAGAAATCAAAATGGAAGGTGTGCTCTAAAAACTGACCAAATATCCACCATTGTTCCAGCGCTGCTAAGTGACATTAAAATATTCCCGTTTAAAAGATTCTAAAGCATACTTCTAAAAGCCCAGAGTTACCAACAGTTATACAAAACCCAAGCTGAAAGATTAGCCGTTGAAGGAATCAAAGCAGTGCATGGAGTGCAATTGCTACACAACTGAGTTACTACTATATATCTGAAATCATACAGCATAGTTGCATCTGATGACATTTATGCTTCAGGCACTGCTGCAGTAGCTCTCTCCTTGTAGCACTGAAATCTCTTTTGGTATGATACCTATTATCAGTTTCTAAATCAATTAACCTAAAAGTTTGTCACTGCAGTTGTCCTTTGCCCTTTTTGTGCAGGTTTGATGTGGAAGGGCTCTACTCTGTGGCTCTTGTTGTTTCACTGAGCCATGAAAGAAAAGGACTTAAGTGGTGGATGAGGGAAACACACAGAATGGCACCCTAGTTGTTCTGACCTGGAGAAGTTCAGCAAGATACTCACCTACCTCTGTGGCTTTAGCCTGGTCCACAACAATAATGTAAACAGTGTCTGCTACCGTCTGCTTTCAAAAGCGCCAGATCCTTGTAAATCTAGTAGTTGTAAACTACCTAATATGAAATCACCTTGATTTCAAAGCCTTAAGTTTTACCTTTCCAGAAAATGCAGAGCTAATAGGACAGATGTATTCCTACCATTTGACTCCCTTCATAATACATGCATTGAGCAAAGTACTCTTCTATTGTTCTTGGAACATTTTAATATTCTGCTGTGGGGACAGGAAACACTTCTAACACTCAACACAAGGAGGAATTTTCACAGCAACAGAAGGTTCCTTGTGAGTCACCAAATCCATAGTATTGTTCCAGCTTAAAAGCAGTTAGGGTATTTGTTTCTGCAGCTCCTACTGAAGACTATGCCAAAACCACAGTGCTCTGATAGCTGGAGATCTTTTCATTTCAGCATCGATTATTCATGCCCATTCAGATGCACCTTTCCTCAATGTTTTTTAAACTATAAGAAAATCTATAAATTATTTAAGACAGACATGAGGTATCAAACCTTCTTTAACTGCAAGACTGTGTTGTATGCACTTCTTCATTACTTCAAATGAAGTATTACCTTGCCTTTATAAAGTTCTGTCTCTTTTTGAAAAGTATATATTATTTTCTCTTCAGGTTCATCTTTATTCACTTGCCCCTTGGAAAAGATACAGGCTAAAGTAAGAGTGCTCCATCTCAAACTGAACATGTAAAGTCAGTGTAAATTAAATGGCAGTCCTGAGCAAAGCTTAGAAGTGAAGAACAATTTTAACACTGAAACATTAACTACTGCATCTGAAGGATTAATAATATATATATATATTGTTTTTTTTTAAACCATCTGAATATTACAGTAGATGTTCATCTTGGATTTCTAAACAGCCAGTTCTGATAAACCTTCTCTACCTAGAAAAAGTGTAAGCTCCTGTCAAAAGTAGCTGGGCACAAACATTCTTTGACAACTGCCACAGATACTGATCAAAATGTATGCCACGGAGAAACATGGCCTGCTGACCATGCCAGTATACTAAAATGAGAACACTGAGTAACCTCAGCCTCAAGCCTCATCTCCAATGAGAGATTATCTTTTTCTCCTCGCACATATCCCAAGTACAGATTGTACCATACATCTGAAGTTTGCTATTCTGGAACAGAATAGAGTGAAGAGTACTCCTTTAGAGTAGTTAAAACCAAAATCACCACCAATGGCTACACCTTTGAACAAGGACTAGCGCAGCCAAAGTACACAGAAATAGTATTGCTTCATGTTTTTTCATTTACTTATCATATCAATCCATACAAATACAGGGACCTCCTAAACAGCTGAGTTATATTTAATAGATAATAGCTAAGTCCCAGTCTAATTTAGGCAAAAGTTTTCTAAGTAGATATGATTTTTTAAAAATTTATTCTTCATTCATCTCAGATCAGAGGGCAAAGGTAAAAGTTTACATTCTTACAGGCAGGCAGACAGGCAGGCACTAAAATTCTAGCCATTTGACCATGTCTCAGTATGCTAGGTGTTAACGCAATATACGTTTCTCCTTATCTGACTTGAAGCCATGCAAACATTCACTACATTTTGAGTAAGGTAAGGACATGCCTTTCAGTACAGTCTCCTTATTTGGAATGGGGAAGCACTGGCAACAGGCAGGAAAACCACTTATGTCCCTGCAGGTGTGGCTAGACTGAGTTCTTGATGTATTACTCACTCCTTACTAATTTCTAGGATGGTTATTTATTTCTTAGATGATAACATTGGCGCAGAAAGCTTGTTGCCTTATTGGCTCAAAAATTAGCATGTGTATTTAGCAGCAGCTCTGGGTTTCAATCCGAGTGGCACCTTTTCTACTGAAACGCATCTTCAGAATAAACTGTATGACAGCCAAAAGTTAAAACAGATGAAAGAATTACCTTCTCTTTGCTTCTTCATACCGAAGGCGTAATCTCACTTTCTCAGCCAACTGGTTATTGCTGCTGGTAATAAACTGAGACAAAATATAAAATCAGCAACTTCATAACTACACCTATTTTGACATTCCCTACTGAAATTGATGGTGTTACAAGTCACACTTGCTCTTGTCAGACTAATTTATCTAGTTAAACCAATCACAGAATGGGAAAATATTTCCTTGATTAAATTTTTCATGATTGCTTCTAATGCTTCAAAACCCACAAGATTCAGAAGCTCTTTGGCCTCGCTTACCATACAGGAGAATCTACCACATGTATCTCAGGCTTCTATTTTCATGCACACACAAGTAGTTTTGTAATCTGTCTTCTTAAATGTTGATTGTAATCTTTAAGTGCTGTGCCACATTTTGTTTTGGATTACATCTTACTTTGGCTGCAAAGTCTTAAGGACAAGAGACATCCTATCACGGCCAAATCTGCAGATCTTTAATCACACGTATGGCCCAGACTGAAAATGGCCACGAATGTTTAAGTAAAGGTTCACAGGAGAGACTTCTGTGATGTCCTGCGAGACATACGATGTACCTCAGCACTGCTCAAGTCCTTGATGAGGCTGGCACAAGGCTGCCAATTATGATCTTGTTGCACAAGTGGGACTGAAGGCTTATGCAGCACTACACATGTTTAATGGCATCAAAGTATCTGCACATATGCTATCATTCTCACTCGTTAACATTCACAAGCTGAAAGCAAAATGCATTCTTAAGGGAAGAGTCCTCATTAGAGCTTAGCCCATATGTAGCTGCTGAATGTTTCTTGTCTAGTAGCATATCACTGTTATAAAGAGCTAGGGGAATATTCATGTCTCAAGAAGCTACACCTACATGCAAAGTAAAACTTCCTTTCCTTTTATTCTCACCTGGGTTGTTCTAATAGACAGAGCATGCGGAAACAGCAGGCTGCTTTTAGAGATGCATTAACACTGCAGACAAAAATGAAGGTCACACGGAAGTTTAAACCAGGAGATGGTATCATTTCATAGATACTTGCCCATGCTTGAAACCTTATATTAAGGCAGTGCTGTTCTAGTTCAGAGGAACGTTTCCACATGCAATTGGTTTCCCACACATTACTTACATTTCCTGAAACATCTGTCTGGGAGCTGACATCCAGGTACTGCCTGGGTAACGAAGGGCTGGAGCATTCTAAGGACACACTGCTGGCCCACAGGTCTGACTGCGATCCTCTGTCATTCACGAAGCTGTCTTTTAACCTGGCTAAACTCTGAAACCATAGAAAGTCATCATATGAGCTCACTTCCACTCAAAATACCTCAGCAGCTACACAGCTTTAGCCAAAACTACATGATTAAGGTCTGACTGCTCCGTGTGTGCACTCAGACCTTGCTAACACGAGGTCAGGCATGGCTGGACTGCTCCTCCCACAGCACGAAGGAGCCTGCCTGTCTGAGCGCACAAGGCATTAGCACACTTTCATGCCCACATGCAGACAGGCTCTCTGCCAGGAGTCTGCTGGAGAAGGCAAACCAAATGGGCCATTTTTTTCACAGCTTCTGGAAATCTGCTCTTTGACAGCAGAACTGACAGTCACACTGGTTCATTCTTGACCAATAAACGCTAAGACAAAAGCCCATCTCTAACCAAGTGCTTACTACTGTCAGTTATGATAGTTATTTCCAAAACCCGAGGAATAAAAAGGCTGCCGTCCAACCACAATACAGAACTGCTTTATGTTAATAAAAACTAAATCACACATCTGAAAAACAAAATACTTAAATTACTTCTCAAATTCAACTTTATACTAATGGAGATAAAATACTGTAAAGTCATGCTGTTTCAATACCTGAATGAGGTCTTGCTTTTCTTTCTCCCCTGATGTGATGGCCTTCTTGAGAGCTTTCATTTCACTTAAAATAGCTTGTGCCTCATCAAGTTTGTAGCCACCTTGAGTATCAGACATTTTCATGTCAATTCTGCATGGAAATTTAAAAAAAAAAAATATATATACAGTAAGCTAACACTTTATATAATGCAATTGATTTAATCATCCTAGATGTGTACATCTTGACATTCATTTGTAAGAAATCACACTAAGTATAACAAAGACAAGCAGTGATAACTGGGGTTCTTTGTTCCTTCTGAGTTACTCCACTCAGAAGTAC
The DNA here is from genome assembly GCA_013399115.1 of Anseranas semipalmata. Taxonomy (NCBI): domain Eukaryota; kingdom Metazoa; phylum Chordata; class Aves; order Anseriformes; family Anseranatidae; genus Anseranas; species Anseranas semipalmata. The sequence continues at coordinate 1,114,419 of VXAA01001241.1, read as the reverse complement.
ACTGAACTTAGAAACCCTGATTTTAGCCCTACAATTGCTTTGACTCCTTAGGAAGGGAAGAGATGAAAGAGGAAAAAAAAGTGTTTAGACAGATTGCTGCTAATTACCTTGTTTCTAACCCAGAGAATGTCAAGTTAGCCATGTACACTAACTATATTAGTTTAAGCCATGATTTTGAAAACCAGGCACAGACCTCACACTCATGGATATATTTACATGCACAACATAATTACAAGCCACCTCATCCTTCCCTCTTCTCAAATGACTACTTCCTGAAGTTGTCACTTACAAAAAATTGATAAGATACTAATCAGTGATCTTACTTGAAATGTCAGTTGTGTATTCATACGAAGGTAAGTACCTGAAACTTATTCTCCCCTTCCCCTCCACCCCAATTTTTTCCTCATTCCCCAAAACGACTATTAAGGCAATAGGCTGTATTGTGTCATCAGTATTGAGCAACGCTGAATAAAACAGAATACCATTTAATGATAGGATCTTGGTTCAAAATCTTTTCCCTGTGAAGTCAGTTCTGATGTAGCCAGTCACATACAGGCATACATTTGAGCAAACTAACCCCATGGCTTTGAGTTGCATGTGCCTAAAGATCTCAGCAGCACCATATTTCAGCTTATATTCTTTAGGCAGCTATTTATAAATGTAGAGAGGCATGTATTACAAGCCAGAGATGTTCTACACTGAAAATAAGATCTTCAGAACAAACTTACTTCTTCAGTGTTTGAAATCCATGCTCTTTGTACTGGAGTTCTTGCTTCATGTGAGCTACCTCTCTCTTGAGTTTATTGACCTGCAGAAAGGTGTTACATTTTTAGAGCAATACTTTACATGAATATTTAGGTACAGAACTACTCATTCAATTCAGAACTTATTCAGTTGAGACAGTACTCTCTAGACAAAGTTTCCAGATAATCACTCCATCTCAACAGCAGCTAACAGCCCTGACTGCATCTTCATCAGGACATTATCAGTGGCTAGAGGGAAGTTCCAACCTCATAAGCAGGGAAGATGAGAAAAATTCAAAGGACAGCAATGAAAGCACATGCTGATTTTACTCATTGATGTTTAAATTCTTCCTAGTCATTAAAATACGTTAAGTATCAGAATTGGAGCTACACTGCAATGATACAAGTCATTCTCCAAGATACCAAATTAAAAGGCCCCACTGCATGAGTAACACAGCAGGATGATAATACATATTGTAAATCCACTGACCCTACAGCTTGCTGTTTTATATCCCTCCACAGAGGCCAGACTGACCTACTTTACTTCAGTCCTTTCTTCCCAAACTGAGCTCTGCATGAGAGAACACGCTGCTGCTGCTAACAGTCTGCACTGAGCCCACAACAAAACAGCTGCGAGTCTCTCTCGAGAGCTTGCAGCTCTCTGGTGCTGCAGTGCACTGAGGAGCCAGCACGCAGTCAAATACCCCACCGTGCAGCTGTGGAGCAAAATATACTATCAGCATCCAAGGAAGTGTTAAAGTCTATTAGGAAAACAATTGTTTCAAACTAAGCTGGTAACATTTGAGAATTCTCATATTTTATCTCTTAGATAAAGAATGGCAACATTAGCTCTTTCAACTGCTTTGGCATCTCTTTTTAACATTTGTCATGAGGTTTGGAAATACATGAGATTACTTTTGGCAAGCAAAAGTCCACTCATACTTCTTACCCTGGATTTTGTGGTAGCAATCTCTGCTTTGAGAATCTCCGGGTCATACTTGGAACTTGATGATGAACCAGACAGCACTAGAGCAAAACAAACACTGTATTCAGCAACTTTACCATCCTCGCCTACTCTTCTACCAGCCCCACCATAAATCAAGGCCTCCCATCACTCCCTCCACACATGGCTGGCGTGGGCCTTTCACCTGTGCAAGGAGGGCCTTGCACGTCCTGCATTTCCAAAAGCATGAAGCACAACTGAAGGGAAAACACTGCATAAAGGTTTACTTTATTTTTTTTAGGCTTTCTTGTTGTGTAAACAATCTACTGAATATTTAGAAACAAAAGGAAAGCAAAGAATAAGAAGAAACTGAAAAATGTGATGCAAGCCTTCTCACAGCCTTGAGGACATGACCAATCATCCAATGTGTCACATCGGATTAAATCAATGTCCCATTAAGAGCAGAACTCTTTTCTCAGCAGCAGTTAAAACTCTTATGCTTCAGAAGGTACAGAAGCTCCCCAATGTGCAATATTGCTAGAGGTAGCTGTAAGGCAAGGGAGTTATTTTGATCTTTGCAGCCATCAGTTTATGCCCTATAAAACACGGGAAAAGACTTCTTTGTTTGGTTGCGTTTTTACAGATAGACAGCATCACACCAATGCAATTCACGTTCATAATGTGTTGCTCTAATGCACCAGTATTTAGGTAGAGTGCTGCTTAAGACAAAAAACTTTACTTCAGAAATGAGGGATGGGACCCTATTCAAATTTTAAGAACCCTTCAATGACAAAACTACTTAATTACTTCTTAACATCAGGCACAGAATGAGCCTCTTGAATTCACCACCGTAAGATATAACCCAGAAAGAGTGAAAAGACGTGTGTCAGTCCTTTGATGTGGCTATCAAGAACATACAGTCGTAAGGATTACAGAAAAAAAACTTTCTAGAAGACTTGCAGGAAATGCATCCTCCTCTGGACATTTTCCAGTTCCTAACCAGTAACAGCAATGAGGATTTTGGCCTTTTATAAACTTCTCTGCACCACCTTTTGAAGCAATAGGTATTGATGTTTCTTGCTGTCACAGAGAATATGGAGCACAAAACAAGGTTGTCTATGTTCATCCAGACAGAGCTAGACAGGCTTGAGAGGAGGGCCTGGGCAAACCTCATGAAGTTCAACAAGGCCAAGTGCAAGGTCCTGCACCTGGGTCAGGGCAATCCCAAGCACAAATCCAGGCTGGGTGGAGAATGGATTGAGAGCAGTTCTGAGGAGAAGAACTTGGGGGTGTTGCTTGACGAGAAGCTCAACACGAGCCGGCAACGTGCACTTGCATCCCAGACAGCCAACTGTATCCTGGGCTGCATCAAAAGTGTGGCCAGCAGGTCGAGGGAGGTGATTCTCCCCCTCTGCTCCGTTCTTGTGAGACCCCATCTGGAGTGCTGCGTTCAGCTCTGGGGCCCCCAGCATAAGAAGGAAACGGACCTATTACAGTGGGTCCAGAGGAGGCCATGAGGATGCTCAGAGGGCTGGAGCACCTCTTTTTTTCCCCACATTTGTTGAAGCCCATGCTGAAAATCTGCACACTGACTCCAGTGTGCAAGCAAACCACAGTAACAAAGTTCATAATATTTATCCTTTAGCAAATAGGTGTTAAGCAACTATTGCTCAGTTTGTCTCAAAAGCAAACGTGCAGAATATTTGACATGACATAACATAACATATCCCAGTGCTCTATCAGAGGACCAGCATTTTACTGTCCTAGCAGGGTAATGACTGAGGAAGTCACTTGATAATACTCACAGCTGGTCTGAGAGCCCAGTTTGTGCTCCCAAACATCATGCAGCTGCCGATATTCTTGCTGGGCTAATTCAAGCCTCTGCTGTTTCACTTGATAGATCTCCTTCTGTGCAGCAATTGCTTCTTGGGCCAGGACAAGATAGTCTTTCAGCATATGTTCCTGCTCCCGTCGCCATTGCACACGAGGATCTTCTATCTGTGTAGTTTCTTAAAGAGAAAACAGAAGGCGACAAGATCAATAAAATGCAGGCTTATATTGCTGCCTGGAGAAGCTCCACCATTTATGACAATATTTTAAAATTGCCCTGTGCCCCTTCTCCCATGAAAAAAGTGGAATAAGGACACGTCCCTTTTTTTCCCACCCCCCTTACAAAGTGATCACTGATATACAATGAACTCCATCGAGCTCTGCTATTCTGACTCATTGTATAGAATAATACATTTCCTCTGCTGCTGAAGCCAACATGGTTCTGCCTTTTAAAACATCCACACAAACATATGCACGCATAAGCACTAGAAGAGTGACGCTGAGCGTCAGGCTTAACTTTATTGTACCTGGTTTATAACATTTCTAATTAAATCTCTCTGCTATTTCACCGATAAAAAAACTTCCAGAAAACTTCATTGCCACATGACTGCATTCAACAACGTGAAAGCAATCACAACTCTGCCTGTTCTCTTTGGCTGCAAAGCGGCTGTTATTAGCAAGGAGAAGAAAATTGTCTCACTCAGATTCCATAGGTAAACACAAACAAAGAATTGCTAAATCGCAGAATGCATCTGTGAAAGTGCCTCGAATTGCATTATATAAACAGCATCTCAGGAGGGGAGTAAACATTTCCCTCACTGAAAGAAAGCACAGCAGGAAATCACTGCAGAATACAGGAGGTGGAGTTTAATAAAAATATTGTTTGGTAACGTAGGCAACAGAGTCATGAACAGCTACATCACCTTCATCTCCATTACCCCAATGCAACCAATACATTGCTTTTTGGGTTTCTAGTCAAGGAAGAGGTATAAGGGCACAAACATGCAGATAGCCCTAATACTAATTATGCAAATTTGTATTTGCCTCTTCTGTGAAGAAGTGTCCAAAATACTTCTCATTTCTCTTTCAAGGTTACCACATGTTCTTACTTGGAATAGGTTCCAATATTCACTTGACTAAGTGCTCTAAACTGTCTAAACCACCGTGCTTGAATAAGCATGCCTAGTCACCACATAATGAATAATTAATAAAGAGGAGCTGCTTGAAACTATCAGTAGGAATCTAATTAGCATATCTTAAGAGCCTCTTTAAATATTTAGTAAAGCTGCCATGGTGGAAGGTAGGAGCAGCTCTTCAGCGAGTCAGGCATAAAACTAACACTGCAATATGCAGGATTTAGGCAAGAGAACATTTTGACAATAATCCTAGAAGCAGAAATCGAAATAAAGAAATTTACCCAAGGGATGAACACTGAACCACATTTTCACAAGCTGTCCATGATCATGCTGAGGAGAAAATTAACAGGAGACTCCAACAATAACTTGTTCCAATAGTATCTTAAGACCCAAAAGAACACACAGCGCTTCAAGTTACATAGCACCACCTGAACAAAAGCTGCAAAAGTAAGATGATTACAGCAGAAAAAAGAAAAAACTTTCAAGAGACTAACAGTATAGTTCGCCGAACAGTTTCAGCAAAAAGTTTTTATAGATCCTGCTAGAAGCAGCAGGATTTCAGCTGTTGTGAATACTGAAGTTAAACCTGAAAAACTGCCCCAAAATAACTTGAGGGAAAAAAAACAGCTACTTGTGTCAGTTCTAGATGTTGGTGCCCTTCCAAGGCAAACACTGTAGTCTTGCTTACAGGGAGCAAAGGAAAACTTCGGAAGACACAGCAGCGTATCAACTGTAAGAGTCTGAAAATCCCATGCTCCTGTCTCTATTCTTGCCCCATAAATCCCATTTTCCAGATAACCATTACCTACATCCAAACGGAGTAACTCCCTTTATCCCGCAGTTAAACCAGAGGGGGAAGTCTGCTGCAAATTACCCAGAGAGATGCTCCTGATATTCCTGATACAGAATCATAGAATCACTTATGCTGGAAAAGACCTCTAAGATCATCAAGTCCAACCATTAATATGCAGCTTCCCCAGACCAGATTGCATGAACAAGCATCATGAACCATGATTCAGGACTCAGCTTCACACTTAATGGATACGTTGGCAAAATACCCATGAATCTTGAAATCTAATTCAGGACATTAGGTCATGAACCTACGTGTACCTGTGGCTTCAAGCTTTGTTACTTCCATTTTTTTTCCTTCAACTAGCAGCCCATTCTTCCTATAATTGCAAGAAGGGCAGTGGAAGCTGCTATAGGGAAATCTCTCCATCACAAACCACCAGGAGAAAGACCATAAAAGTCTGCTTCGTCACCCTGAACACCTCTGTTACAGGAGCTAAGACACAGACCAGGCACCGTTAAACCAATGCAAGAGAAAACCTTAACAGGCTTTTTGAAAAATCAGTCTAACACAAACATGAAGATGCTCGGAACAACTGAGTAAAACTTCTAAATCCAACAGCTGCCACATTTTTAAACATAAAACTCAAAACTTGTGTGTGTGAAAAAGAACTAATAATTCAGTATTGTGTATTTTGAGAACAAATCCAAGGAGAAGTTTGCTCTCAAAGACCTGTCCCAATTAAAACCATCTTACCGCCATTCCCCCAGAGTATGATCCTTCATCTCTCAGAAATCCAGCAGCTTACATGGCATTTAATTCAGGTTATGGTGCAGCTTATCTGATACGCAGACAGCATGCACAACAAACAATAAATACAGTACTGTTCATCCACCACAGCTCTTTACGTGAACACTGTAAAACCAGGGACAGAGGAAGTTCTTCATCCCTGAGCAAACATACCATTCATAATCCACACTCATACTTGACCCGAAGAACATGAGCTACAGTTTTCTGTCTGAGGATATGGTACTGAAGGGATGGCGGGGGGAGTAAGTCATCACCTTCTCTGATATGGAAAGACAACACTAGAGAGATCTGAAGCACTTCCACAGACTGTTACAAGTTTTGTCCCCTTACTAGAAATCAGGGAATTCACTCTTACAGGGCCTGCCTCACTCTTGGCAGGTAATACAGTAATTAGGGACAGAAGGATGTTTTCCAGAAGTCCTGTTCTGTTCCCCCCGCAGACCCTTTGCTGAGGAGCACACTGGCAGCCCATCCTTCCCGTCGCCATGCCCGTGCGTGCAGCGAGGGGAGGCACCTCGAAAACCTCCCCACAGCCTGCCTGCGGAAAGGGCAGGGAAGATGGCAAGGGGGCAGAGAGGGAGAAAACTAGCTTGTCTGGGGCTGCGTGCTACGAGACCACGCGGTTTTTGTATACCTGACTTGTAAGCTGATATTGCCACAGCTCTCTGCTCAGGCACAGCAGCTTTCCTGCAACTCCGTAATGAGCCGCTCCAAGGAAAAACACTGCCCCAAATGCACATACCACCTGACAAAGCAAATGCTTGGCAGCAGCCAGCTCACAGACAGGATGGAAACACCGCTATGTCCTGGAACTATTTAGAAAAAGGCAAACAAAGCTTTCACCTCTTCCTTCTTAGTAATCACTAACTGTATCCCCTTGATTGCAGCACCAAGCTTTGCTTTTCAAACATGCAATCATAATCTAAGAAAATGTTGGCCAAGGGCTCTCAATTTGCCCCCAGCTACTAAGAAGTGCAAAATACTTTCGTAAGTCAGATGTGAGGACTACAGAAATACAAGTTATTATATCATTTGTTGTCCTGCCAATTTTTAATTTAATGTTGAGCTTGTCATAAATAAATCTTCATATCTGAAGAATGTAGCCTTACTATGCTTACTTCAGCATCTAGAAAGAAAATCATTGTTTCTTTGGGCAAATCAAATGCCAAAGAAGTTCTACCAGACTCTGAGACACTCAGGGCTATGCATGAATACTGTATTAGAAATATTCTGAGTACCCAATTCAAATTAATCATATTTATTTTGCCTCAGAGAGAAGGTTAGAAGTGTTCTCCATCTCACTTTTTTTTTTTAAAATGGCTCCTGGCTTTAGATTTAAATTTAGGTCTGTTGTTTCTGATAATTAGGCTCAAAGACTTAGTCTGCAGCAAGAAGCAATGTGCCTCCATCCCTTCCGCATCCCCTGCTGATGGTTCCTTCCTGCACAAGGAATCTGCAGGAGACCTTGGAGAGGAAGGTAGGTTTGGACACTCTCCAGAGAATACTTCACACAAACCACAAAGATGAGCCTCTTGATTAGCTGAAGGTAAGAGGATATGGTTTGCTTTATCATGATTTGAATTAGAGCTGGCTTAAGAAATCGGGTCATGATTTTGTTTCTCTTCTTTTTAACCTTTTAATTGAAATTCTAGTTCAAGTACTGTAGCCTCTGGCATCTTACAGAAGGTAAGCTTTAAGAGCAACTGCTGTTAAGCAGGTGTCAGCATGGTTTGAAGCCATAACTTGACTCCCTTGAAGCCTGTGGTGCTTTTGAGTGGCACGGACCAGGGATAATTGCCCTGCACCACACAGGCCTCAGACCTGAAACTGGATCTTTGTGCATTCAGAGGGGCCAACTCAAACGCACTACTAAGATCTTATTTTGTTTGTCCCAACTACATGATGCAGTTTCTGCTAGCCGCAACACTCAAGAGGTCCAACAAGTATCTAAAACTACATAAATACTGTGATATTGGGAAGACAAGTTCCAAATAAAAATGTTTGCGTCACCTTCAGATCTGCAGACACAATCTTTGTATTGCAGAGGGCAGTTAGTGCTTCTTGGGAATAGGCTTTTTGCATTCTGCATTTGCGATGCCCAGCAGTTGGTAAAAGCTGGAACATGCAATCTCAGGCCAGGTGAAAATGTGGCCTCTTTGAAAGGAAGGGAAGGGAATGAAAATAGATAAGACATATGAAGTTGACTTCCACACAGTTTTAGTTTAAAGATCTCGCAACTTGCTGAAAAAAACTGAAGTTCTCAGTTGAAGTCATAGAAGCAGATTTTTATTTATTTATTTATTTTTAAACAGATGTCAAGGTACTTTTGTCTTTTAGACTTTTCTCTTTGCATTAGTTACAAAAAGCTAATTCTGAAAGGGCCTGGACATGCCTCTGTTGTGAACTTCTGGATTGCAATCACAGCAGTTCTCTAAAGAGAGGAAAAGTCACTGATTTATTTTGATCATGACTTCTTTTTCAGGGAATTTGCTCCAGCACAACACATTTCCTAACAACATCTGTAACGACATATCAAGTTCTAAATTTTCTTGCATATAATTCAAATGAGCTTGTAAAGCATAACACTTCTGGTCTATCAAGCAATTAAACCAGCAAACAGTGGCTTTGTTTGAGCATACAGCATAAAAATCCCACAAGCTCAAATTTAACTTTCTTCCTACTTGCACACCATTCAGGATACCCCAAGCTTACTTGAGAGTTTCCTCTCTAATAAAGAGAATGTGAACTCTTGCAGCTCAGGGAGCTCCATTAACCATGCAAGCAGTCATTCAGCTTATCCCTGCCAGGGAAATCAACACAAGACCTTTGTACTGTTTCTGATGGTCTTGCCACAAGGACAAATTCCAGGCTAAGAACAAACTCCAACTCATTTGCTGCCTAGTCGGACTCTTCAGTAGAGCCAAATCTTAGAGAGGTGTGTTCACAGTATCAGCTTGAACATGACTGCTGATCTGAAGACTACAAAAAGTCTCATATCCCTGCTTGCGAGAGGGAAGTAACTCCCATGATGCAGAAGGACAGGATTTGAATTGCATCTACTCTAAAACATGCTGTTCAATTTTGTGGTTTTGTGTTCAGTACATTTTAACACAGCTACAAAATAATCACTCTGCAAAGTAAAATAATGTGTCACTTACTGGTGTTGTGGTCTATGTAATAAACTCCAACCTGAGGGTCATAAGCTTCTTCCCATCCTAATGGCAATTCATCGCTAATGCAGTCTGCAAAGGTTAGTGGTTTAGTATACCTGAAATGCAAAATAATATCTAGCATTAATAAAAGAACACTCCCATATGTCAATTCCAAATAACTGAGCACCAAACAAGTAGCACAAGGGACTCAGTATAAGACTATGAGAAAGTTGAAAACTATTTTAGAGCTCCTATTAAATAATATTCTGTAAACTCTTCTCCTTCTTCAGCTACAGTTGCAGCAAGATGAATTCACTGTGACAGAACTCCCAAGCCTCATCTGGCTCAGCCAGTACTTGTTCAACAAAGGAACATTAAGAACTTTGCCAGAAACAATCCTAGTCTCTCCACTGAAAGAGCAAGATTGTTTGCAGGCAAGTCCTGTATCAAAAATATGTAGACAAGAAGAAGCAAGATGAGAAATGCAATTTGCATAGCATGAATAATTAAGACTACACAATCAATAGCAAGCGATGAGGACTGTGGGACCACTTGTCATGCAACTCCAGTCATTTGCATTGCAGGATGTTCTGTTTCATTAATGCCAAACTAGACTAGCTTCTCAGTACCACAAAAATGTGTAACCCACTCAGTCCAAACAAGGAAGTATTTCCACAAAATTGCTCTGACGAGCTTTCTATTAGAGACCACATCCAGCAATACTCTGAAGGCTTGTGTAGCTAAAACAAAGCTTACTCCTTGAGCGCATCCTGCAGATTTCAGTTACTGAAGCCACGCTCCTTTCCCCACTTTGACTCTGAGCAGCTTGCTAGGTTCGGCCTGCACCAACAGAACTACCAACCAAACGTATTACTGCTGGGCGGCACAAGCCTGGAAGAATTAAGCTTGCAGACATCTCCAAGCATCCCACTGCCACAGGCCCACAGAGCCGCCGCACAAGCCCATGGCACAGCACGGGGCACACCTGGCAGCAGGGCCACGACTTCGTGGTGGGGCCCATCACCCGAAGGGCCCTTCAGGCAGCGAGCACAGGACACGCAGCCAGGCCCCACGGCACCTCTCCAGCTGTCACGCTGCACACAGTACGAGCACTGCCACCGGAAAGCAGCGCGGCATGGGAATAAGAGGGTTAAGAGAGCAAGTTTCCATCCCACAGTAAGAGACCAAACAGGTCTGCAGAAAGTCTTTCAGATCCAAAGATAATTCAGCAGGGCTGATAGCTCAACAAAGTCTTACCAAGTTTTGAGCACACCTTATCTGGAGGCACTGAGCAGCAAACTGGGAGACCCACATTAGTATCTTACAGTCATGTATCAGGTACACGGCAAGAGTGAGGCAGGAACATTTCTATGAAAGCTACGTTAGCCAGTAATCTCTAAGTTTACCTGCTGTTGCGTTTCTCTTTAAACAGGTTGCCTTTGCCATCTAAAGCAGTGCCTGAATCACTATTCTCTCAGAAACTGTAAATTTAAAGCTCTGCAGCATGTAAAAAACATTCGGAACTTCCCAGCACAGAACTGCTAAAAAAGTCCCTTCATCAGTGAAATTTCACTGAAAGGTTTATTATTTTTACCCTTTTTAATCAAGACTGTACTAAAAACATGTTCATATAGAAGACAGATTACTCAAAAATAAAACAAACAATCTCAGTACTTCTGATTGCTATCCCTTATCCCCAAGTCTTTACCTGTAGATCAAGCTACATATGCTGCTCTGAGCTGACCAAGCCAAAGATACACAGGGATAAAAATGCAAAGCAAGGGCAGATGCAAGCAAGTATCCCAGGAGATAACGCAGATGAAAGTGCTGTGGCAAAACATGTCTGCAATTTCCATTTAAACACTAAGGTTACCGCGTTCACCCCCCTGAAAATTGCACCTGCTTTCATTTAATTTTAGCAGTTCAAGTGGAAGCATCACAGGCACAGACAAGGGAAGGAGCAGCTCTGAGCACTGAGCTCTGGGGTACCTGCTCCTGTGCCAAGAGGAGCACAGAGGTGCTGGGACAAGAAGACTGGAAATGGGGAACGCCTGCAGGTGAGTGATCCAAGCATTTCTCTCAACACAGGGCAGTAATCAAATCAATACAAGCGCACCAAGCTCGCTGGTGAAGGTGTGCTGCAGGTATAACACGTGCCTTGGAAGCTCAATTTGTAATACACACACTGAGCAGAACTCTGCTCAAGAATCAGGCCTGGGATTAGAATCAAACTCCCACCCCCTAAACATGCTGAGCTTCTGTGTCAGAACCAGAATTTGGGACTACTTTCATCAGGAACAGCATCACGATGCCAACTTAACAGCTCCTAAATTTAATACCAAGCCCACAAAGTTTCTGCTTGGCTTTTGCCCAGTCCGCTTTTGCTAGAGGCAGCTGAATTTCTTCTAGGCATGTCCAGGAACTGTCAGACTCAGCAGGGTCCAAGCAGCTTCAGGACGTTTTCTTATCAAATGCAATGCGTGAACGCCATCCACTCAATTCTTTCAGCTGGAGTTTTGGAGAAAGGGTAGTAAGGTATGATCAGCCTGCTATAGCAATAACAGAAGCCAACTCAGTTCTGCTGGGAGACTTGCCAGCAGTTACTAGGGCTCAGAAATAGACAGTGTCACCTTTAAGATTCAGACATTCAGAACGTCTTTCAAGAAGCACCCACACCGAGCACCCCGACTAGGGCTGTCCTCCCAGGCTGAATGCAAGCTTGCTACTATCCCTCTTGTACAGATGAGGAAGTATTCATTAAAGAAGAAACCTGTCATTCAACTAGCAATCAGAAAAGTAATTAGTTTTTAGAATTAACAAAGTAATTCCATTACAGACAACATGTCATATAGCTATTTCCCCAAATAACTGCAGCTTCATAACCTAATCATTCTTCTAAACTCCTTTCCCTTGCTGCTGCAGAAAACTGGCACAAATCAAAGAGGCAATGCTACAATGACAGATGAAAGACATGCAGTATGTTGTGTAGCCAGATTAATGAATAAACCATAACAAGAAAAAGGAGGTATTACTCTCCTTTTTAAAAATAGTGATTTTTGCTTCATAACAATGAAGACTGAAATAAAACAATTTTCTAAAAGGGGTGCAAAAATCAAGCATCTCCCTAAGCACATTCACAATGTAGCACAATGGATTAAACGAGTAAAAGGTAAGGTTTTTTTCTTGCAGCAAGTCACAATTCAGTTAGTGTATTCTTTCTGCATAAAACAGCAGAGTTTCTGCATTTGGGAAGTTAAAGCCAGGACACATCTGCAGAACTATTTCTTTTGAAACATCTCATTTGCAATTCAAAGCTTCCTCACAGCCTTGGAAAAGTCTCATCAACTCAGTCAAATCATGTTATCATTTAATTGGCCCTCGCTGTAGCTAGACTCAAAGCTGTGACTGCCTAGAAGAATCGACTCCTTTTACCTACTGTGCATGCACTCTAAGGAAAGGAACCTATATAATGCTTTATGCATACCTTACCGTCCTTGGATAGGGAAACCTCCAGATACATTCATCCAAGCTTTCAAGAGAAAGCAGCACTCCTAGAAGTTCAGAAAATCCTGACCTTGTATGACTTCTGATCTCCAAAGAAGGAACCAAATGGTGGTGGTGGGGACAAGTTTGTAAGTACGGCAATTTTTATTAAATCCAAGCTATTCTAGTTAAAAGAGATGACACTCTTTCAGGCACATGAGATTGTCCGCATCTTCCAGCTGTACTAGGTTTGCCCTAACACCCTTCAGAGCAGAAGGTTAGACCAGAACTACTACTGAAGTGATTCATGTACTTTTAAGCTGGGAATTAAACTGTGTGTGGAATTCCCTAAGGAGAAACCAGCTTGAGCTAGAGGAGATCTACAAATCATAGCCTAATTCCAGCCTTCTAGCTCACCAAAAAGTAACCCACATGTTCCTCTGGCATATTAACTCTTCTGTATCTCAATTTAATCTTGCTTGTGGCTGCCTTTTCCCCTACTCATGGGAAAAAACTAAGTTTCAATCAGGGTCATTTTTTAGGAAAATTCAGTGCTCTGAAACAGCACATCAACTTAGCCTTATCACCTCACATCATCTTTTCTTAGTTTTTCCAATATGTTGTTTTCTCATTTGATTTCATTCAAGAAATTCAAATTTACTTGAGGCAAGTATAACCAAGCATTAAGATACCTGGAAACCAGGTACCCTTAGCAACCATCACCAGCAAGCCAAGGGCACTGTTTTAGAACCAATCCTGATAACAGAGGAAAAGATAACAGCCTCACGTGGTGTATGAACCCAAGGAGTATCTTTAGGTATTGAGGCAGAGGCAGGAGAGGGGAAGCCATAGTCCATACCCACACCCATAGAAGCACCGAGACACTTCCAGCAATGTGAAACGTTAGCCCCTAATAGCTCAAGTATTTGTACATCAAATGATTTTCAAATACCTCTTCCACAGCAGGAAACAGTTTCCTACCTCTAATTTAGAGAGTCATGCCATTTTTAATGAGAGATTTCTATATTTCTTATGATTTTTGATCTATCACCTTCAGCTTCTTGCACAGATATAACTGGAAGCCAACGTTTTCATGTGCAAACACTACTATTAAATCGAAACTTGCTCATCTCAGATTCAGAAAGCCTTTCTATAGTCTTTAACTCTACTGTTGTCAATCAAAAAACCTCATTACGCAGGAAACTGAAGGCAAATAATTCTTGTATAACAAGTTTTTGATTGACAGAAGGTTTGTTAAACATGGCTGTAACATCACAAAGGTTTCTGACTGAAGCAGTAAATGGGTGAACTGTGCCATTTACAAATTTGAAGTGAATACTACAAAGGTAAGATAAATCAATTCTGAATTTCTTGCAAAAATGATATTATGTTAGCTTTAATTACTGAATTAGGTGCTAACTGGTGGCCTATAGCACTCTAACAGAACCACAGAGCTTCCCAGTTAGGCTCATGGCTGTGTGCACACATACACACAGCCATACATATGTGCACACAGCAAACAGCGTGCTTAGGTCAGAGACGTTGGGCATTTATCAGCCAACAACGGACCGTCAAGTTTCTGCGCCGTACTTAAACCCACTTAATCCCCGTATTTGCAGGGTTCCTCAAACCACCGTAACAAAGTAAAGCCATTCAAACAGTAGAGCCTTATTTCAGTCCGTTCAGTACAGATCACATGGCCTCATATAAAAATCCTTCATCGCTCTGTACGGGTGAAGGCACAGCCGAGGGGATTTCCGACAGCTCGCGGTGCTGATAGCAGCAGCTGGCTGCAGAACGAACAAAGCCAACACCCGGATCGTGCAGGTGCTGCGGGCCCCGAGCTACAGCCCGAGCTACAGCTGCTGCACAGCCGCGGCCGCTCGGCAGCACCAGCAGCCCGGTCCGGATTTGTCCTCTCCTCCCACACTCGCACACACAGCCACTGTGAGGCATACGGGTTTCGTGGGCAAGAAGTCAAGCCAGATAAGAAACTGCAAGTTCTGGCAAATATTTGTACTCATACCATTTCTCTTACAGAATCAAATAGTTTTTCAACCCAGCATTCTGCGGGAGAAGCTTGGAGTCAGGCTTGCAAGGGTTCCTACCACAATAAATTCTTCACGCAGCATTTCTTTGCGTCCCATCCGACTCGCTCTCGCTGCTCGAGGCACGGATGAGCGCGGAACAGGCCGAAAGCACCTCGGCTCCAGCCGGGGCAGCTGTCGGAGACCCCTAGGGGCCGGAGCGCTGAGGAGCCTGCTGAGCAGGGAAAGCTGCGGCAGGAACCGCTGCCAGGAGCCTCGCCACAACGACATACAGGCGTCTTTGTTTGTAATGAGGTCATCCCACTCTCAAGACAGATGAGTATTTTTAAACTTCAGCATTAAAAAAAATTCGGTCACATTTCAGACAAATTTTCTAGGACTGGAGCAACCTACTCCGCCCAAGAGCTTTTAAAAATAGACTCCCACACATTTATTACTCAACTCTGCGATCCAGCCCTCTAACACACCGGGCTATTTGTCACTATAGTAACTCTGTTTTCCCTCGGAGCATCTTCTCTCCCTGCAGAGAATTACCTTTGGAGGCCCGAGGGGTGGCAGCGGGGAGGCCCCGCTTTGTCATCTCACTGGCAGAGCCTTCCCCACCCGCCACCCCACACCTGAGCACTGGCACACTCCCTTGGATTCCCTCTCCAGCTGCAATTCAGGGAAAAGGTGACGAGAACAGCTCATCGCCAACAGGCAGATCCTGAGGAGCGACACAACAGGCAGGTCAGGGCCAACCGGTACCCTCCCCGGCACCACAACTGCAGCGCTTCCAGAAGGGGAGAACTCCCGCCCAGCGGAGCGGAGCAAGTCAGAGCCACCACAAGCTCACAGGAATTAAAAAAGGAAAAGCGCTTCCCAGCTAACAGGGGGAAACCTTTAAGAAGCGACCCAATTGTAAAAGCTTCTTAACTCTACCCTAAGGAACGTGATGAGAGATCAAGACATTTCAAACTCTTAGCAGGACAATGTTATTCCAAGACTAACACAAAGGCTTTGTCCCCTTAAACTGCTCGTTACCCAAGACAGATGTCATTTAAATGACTGTCAATTGCTGCCTGATCCTGTTTTCGCAGGGGTAAAGGATAAATAGGAATAGAATTATACCCCTTGCAATAAAATCAGGGTCATCTGAGAAAAACATCTTATAAAGTAGTTGCTCTAAACCAAACAAATTTGCTTAAGTCACAACCTGAACATCACCAATAGCAACACAAAAAACAAACAAACAAAAAAAACACAACAACATCTCAAGCAACTCAGACTGCAGAGCTGTGTTCTTTTCAGAAGTGATTTCCTTTGTTACCATGGTTATCGAGGATCTTCTCAGCCTCCCAAAGACTCCTTTCATCCTGTATCTCCTTCTAGCCCCACAAGCTCCATGTACTGGGCCACTTCTGGGAGAAGCAAGCCCAACAGCTACCTTCGAAGCTTATTTTCCAAACTACCTTCATTTTAAACAGTTTTACTGACACCCAAGAACTCAGCGATGGTCTCTTCTGCTCTTGGCCAAGACATGAGAATAACCGAAGCAGCTTATTAACATGATGTTGAATTGTATGTAATTAGTCAGTTTTGACCCTCTACTTCTCTTCTGCACAAACAGCTAACTTCCGAATTCTTCCTTCTCTACAGAAATCAGTCATGTGCTGCCCAGGTAGGTGCTAACACAAAGCATTTAAGACTCACGAAGGACTCCAGGAACCAGGCAATAGCTTGTATTTCAAGCATGCCAAACACAAATAGGCTTATACGTTTAATAGTAAAAATAGATTTACATTACTCAAATAGATTCATGGAAGCATTGAGCTGTACAGTACACAATTTAACACCCCACCAGCCACAACGAGCGTATCTAGTATATATCAGTCTGCTATTTAGGAGCTGCTTTCTTGTTCTACCCATTTTTGAAAAAGGCTTGCATGTTTACAAGCTCTACTTTGCACACAATGACAGTCTATTTGCCCATGCATTTCTTTCCTGTACAGATCTTTTAGCTTTGGAAGCAAAGAACTACTAAGTCATTTGTGCAGAGAAGACTATCAAAAACCACTTACAGATTTTAGATCATTCCTAGAGATGAACAAACTGGCTCTGTTAGCAGGAGAGAGGCAGGAGGTCAGTCATACCCTCTTAATCACTCAAATGCAAAATTCCTGAGATAGTTCAAGGTTAAAAGTCAGGAAATGGGAGTTAAGGCTTCTCACAACATTAATTTGCCTGCCAGCCTGTATATCCTGCACGCTTTCTAGAACTGATTAAGCAGAAAAGATATAAAAGAGTAAGGTACAACTTGAGAACAATGCAGCACTACCAAACTAAAAGCATGCAAGAGTTGGAATTTAACCATGCAAGTCATTCAAATGTCTTTGGTTTTTGCACAGTTGAGGCTTTTTTTTTTTAATTGAAGTTTGCCTTCAGTTCTTCCAGGATCAGAAGCAGTCTTGCCACCTGCACAGCCTGAATAGATTAATTAAAATCAAGACAGGTTTCTCTTTCACTCAGAAGTTCGACTGCTCTGGAAGAAGGGGACCCTTCACTTCACAGCAAGGGGTAAATTGGCTACCAAACATCCAGACTGAGTAGTTAGACTAGTTTCTTGACATATTTTGGAGATTAGGAACTGGAAGGTTTGTCTGTTCTCACAGCCTGTGCTCCTACTTCTCTGAAAGGCTGCCTATAGAGTGCGGGTGGCAACAGTTTACATTGGCAAGATGCCTCAAGATAAAGAGGTGTATAGGACAGCCTCCCCCCCAGTACAGCTCCTATAGCAGGGAACCAATAGCTACTGTCAGAAAAAGATAAATATTTGCGATTTTGGCAACATGGAAAGTATTGAACAATTGCTCTACCTCAGCATTCAGGAACATACTACCCATGGATGGCAGCGTGCACTCAGAGCTCAGCAGCAGCAGCAGAGAGAGCCAGGGCAGCCCATGAGGAAGCGGTTGTGGTTCACTCTGCAACCTGAATTCAGCAGGCACTGTGAATTTTCACTTCATACAGGGCCCATATAGTGATTAAAAGCCTTAATTCCTCAAGAAGCAGTGCACATTGCCATATTCCTACCAGCATGTTCTATCCCTACTGTGGAAAAAAAACAGAATGACAATGAACAACTCATGCAGCATTACCAATTCCTGCTCCCTTTACTCACATGCTGTTTGAAGCAGGAAAAAGCTGGTAACTTGGGGATGGCATCACGGGACACATCTAGGCTCCCCAGTCTACCCAACACACAAACCAAGCACTGCTGGCTTGGAAGCACGTTTGGAGAGGGGCAAGGAAGCGCAGAAAGCTGTTTTTACACACACATGGTTTGTATGCTACTCCCCGGTTCCCCTCCTACCAGCACCGGGTTAATCTCTACCTCTGTACAGCAGCTTTAGCAGGACTGTCTGCTCGGTATTTTTGCATTATAAACTTTCTTATTGAGTTATACATTTACTTCATGTTCCCGATCCGAAACAGCAATGTTCGCAGGCTTTTTGCTCTGCATCACTCACAAAATGCAGCCTAGGCAAGCAGCAGGGCATCACCACAACTTCGCCTGTTCTTCGCCCACAGACAGCTCTGCTGCAGCCACTTTGCTTTCATGCAATGCCTAGAACAGTTCTGGAAACATTACTTCTCTGCTCCCTCACCCAACAGCAGCTTGTCAGCTCTGAAACTTTGTCCAGACAGGACTGAGTCCAGCTACGCAGAGGATACTGTCAAGTCAAGGGAACCCCGAAGAGGTCAAACATGTTCAGAGGAGAACTTATGTGAACACAGCACTGCCAGGTATGAGCAGGAATATTTGTCTGCCTCTAAGAATCAGAGACACCTGGTCAGGCTGGTCTTGGAGCAGTGGAGAATACAAAGAACAAAAATCCTTCTGATTGGAAAGCCATAATGAATTAAAGATATCGAACACAATACTTAAGCATTAAGCATTGCCGTGCAAACCACACCGTTCAAGAGGAGCAAACCAGAACTATTTCAACAAACCCATAGAAACAACTCGTAAGAGCATCACCGCATAGTTTCCTGGTGTATTTTTTCCAAGAAGTTAGCTTTTAAGTTAAGGAAGTTACCATTAACACAATTGATTGTGTCAGCATAAAGGAAATGCACTGATGCGGCTAGATCAGGATTGGAAGAAACTTCCACGGAAAACAAAACCTTTCAGCAACATTAAGATCACGAACTGAGCATTGCCTACCATATCACACATGAAGCATTCAGTCTCAGCTCCCCAAATTCCTCATCCAGGACACCCAAGGAGCAGGCATCCTCCCAGCTGCCCCAGCCTGCGAGCCTCAGGCCGCAACGCCAGCCTGTCACAAACAGTAAGACCCTGGAACCTGTGCTCCACCACGTTCCTAAGTGCTTTCACAACAGGAAAGCCTGTTTTAAGTCGACATGTGCCCACATAAACACCTCCCGAGATTCCAAAAGGGAAGGAAGGCAGTGGCTGGGGCCAGAAACTGCCTCCAGCCCCGCAGCTACACTGGAGACAGCATACGTCTGAAGTCAACGCGCGGCAGCTCGCTCCTGCGCCAAGGAGCAGAGAACCAGTTATACAGCACTGGGACAATGCACGCAACAACCGCTGAAGCACATAAGCACCTTGAATTCACAGGATTGGCTTTCCTATCTACTACTGCTGTTATTAGCGTTGATGCAATTCCTTCTTGATTCCTGAAAAGTCATACTGCATTTAAACAATAAATAGAAATGCCAGAGCAAGAACAGCTGTCTAACACTACCATGGAAGAGTAAAGCTTTAGGGGATAAATAAGAAGCATAAGATAAAAGCATCGGGCTAAGAACAGGTTTATCACCTTTATCATCCTGAGGAACAAAGCCTTGATTTACTTGGTAGTTAAGCCATGGAAGAAAAAAAAACACAACCACAAGCTGCATTTATAGACAGAACTGTCCAAAGCCCAAAACATAGCTCTCTACTTCACACACAGCAAGGGAGCCAATACAAATCAACAGCTATTGAAATTTACTTGCTCATTTGAGGGCAGCAAAAGTGAGATTCACATTACCAAATGGATTTAATTGATTTACTCTTATAAACATAATTTAATTTATTTTGAATGATCCACCATCAATATATTTTGCCAACAGATTAAATCTGCGTGCAGGCAGAAGCCATAATGCCCCTTGCGTTCCCCTTCCTCACCCGCCTCGCCCAGCTTAAAACCCACTTGCTGTCTTCCTGTGGGGCCCCAAGTGGCACAGGCAGCCTGCTGGAGACCTGTGAGCCCAGCACTCGGCTCAGGGAGGAAGAATACAGTCCTTGTGCAGACAGGCACAGGCCAGAGACCCAGGGACCACAGCTCAGACCAAATGGGGAGCAGGACTATGGTTTTGGTACCCTATGCATGCAAGTACAGTGCCACAGCTTTCTAGATTTGTTTCGAAGACCGGGAAAGGGGATGGTATTCTTCAATTTAGTACAAGTCTCACTGCATTTCGAGTTTCACGTTGTCTCCTGACTAGGATGAGCAGTCTAGTCACACTCAACATTTGAAGTATTTTAAGACAAGTCACAGAAGCAACATATGCCATTTTTCAGAATTCGAGGGAAAACTCCTTAGGAAAGTTACATTTCCCCAAACCATTTACAACTCAAATATTGTCACAAGGAGTATTATCTGAGGCTCTTTATGAGCAC
This sequence comes from Anseranas semipalmata, assembly GCA_013399115.1. Taxonomy (NCBI): domain Eukaryota; kingdom Metazoa; phylum Chordata; class Aves; order Anseriformes; family Anseranatidae; genus Anseranas; species Anseranas semipalmata. The sequence goes on along the minus strand of VXAA01001241.1, from coordinate 1,093,810 downwards.
AAGTTTATGGATTTAATCAGTATCAGTTGTTCAAAGAAGATGGGAATAGAAAGGCTCAGCAGTTAAACACAAGCAATAAACCATACCCTGATCACAAATTGTAACCTGCTGCCAAAAAAAGGAAGGTGGCATCTCTAAACGTGTGAGCATACATGTGGGTGTTGTCATCTGTTTAATACGGGGTAACTGACACAGGTATTTTGTTGCAGAAGCCTTGTGGAGAAGAGACTGCCGCATGCTTTGGCCTAAGGCAGTTAATCAAGTTTCTACCTAATGAAGTGTATCACTTTTTTTTTTTTTGGAAGTTCCTGGCCTCCTATAGGACTCTACAAAGCTACCACGTATCAAAGGCTTTTTAGCTATTCCTCAGAAGCGCACAGCATTTCTCACCCGTAACTGACGACTCAGCATAGATGCTTCATTACTGCTGCTCACAATTCATATTCTAGCTGTGTGCTGAGGGCACATCCGTATTGTCACACGAGTTCTTCATTTCCTACACACCACAGCAAAACGGAAGGCTGATGACACAGTGTGCAACTGCAAGCTACGGGGTAGGGAAAGTACATTACCAGAAACTGAGATACTCTCTGGAGTTTAGATATGGTGCAACTGCACCCAAAATGCAGGTGGCAACCATCAGTATTTGATTTTTTCCATGCCACCCAGCTGCCTTGCTGTATTGAAGATATATGTGGGATCACACACAACTTAGTTCTATTTCCATTTCTTCTCACCTGCTTCAGCTGACCTCCTTAAAGGAAGGCAGTACCCCTACTACTGAACAGCACTGGCATCCCATTTCCCCCTTTTTTTTTTTTTTTTTTTTTTTAAAGAGGCAGCATTTCTACTAAGTGTTGGCTGGCTTCCTACCATAATTACGAAGTTCCTGCTTGGTAACCGGTGGTTAACCAGCAGGAGCAAGCCAATCTCCATCTCCCTGAGCAGAGGCCACACTATTCAGTACCAGCTGAAAATAGACTTCCAAGATCATTAGCATGCATCCAAATTCCTAGCACACATCTCAAGTCTCTAAAACTAAGTTCGATAAGTGAGAAAAGATTTCTGCCCAAGTGCTATAAGGGAAGCATTTAGAACAAAGTCATCTAAGACACTAGCAAACATCTGAATTCCTTTAACAAAAGATACACGCCACAGAAGCTCATATAGCCACAGAGAGATTGCTATTCTATCCTTGTAGAGAAAACAAACTGAATTTTAAGTATCCGCTCCCAAAGATGTAGGACAGTCTTAGCTCTAAATGTGCCACAGTCAAGCTGTAACGATACCCGTTTCTTCAAAAATGCAGCATTTATCATTTCACAGTACACATTCATAGTAGTAGTAAGTGTTGATTTCTTTTTTGTACTACAAGGGTTGTTTTATCTGTACTGAGAAGCTATATGCTTTTCTGGGATGTGCTTCAGGATTAAATGCAACAAAAAAAGCATTTTAGAAAAGGATCTGTTTTCAGAGTGCAATTTCTTAACCCGAGTCCCCACGTGATTGTACAGGAACATGTGCTGGTACAGGGGAGGCAGGGAGGGAGGGAGGGAGGGAGAATTGTGTCAGATCTACAGCACAAATACGTTGGTAACTGGGACAGGCAAATGGTGTTGCTCCCATAAAAAGCAGCTCTCCCACCTTCCCCCCTCTGCAGGCTGCCCTTGCTCCTCTTCCTCATCCTGCAGCTCTGCTCCCCTGTTGTACCCCCCCAAGCCTCCCCCACTCAGTAACACAACAGAGGAGTACCCAGATTTTAATGACAGCTAATTCACAGCCGAGATTTCAGGACTCTCAGCAGTCAATAGCATGACAGCGACAGCGAGGAGCGTCAGGAACAGCAAAAGCACCGGGCAGGGAAGCACAGCCCCCTTGCCGGTTGTGATGGGCTGTCTGGCTGCTCACCAGGTTTCCGGGAACCCAGCTCTTGGATGTGCTTCATCTGCCATGGAATCGTAATTAAAGCAGGTCCTCTCGAGTGGTCCAGCTCCTCCAGCTGCCAGACTCGGCCTTGCTAATGCCTCTGTGCTCATTATTACTTATAAATGAGGAGCACAGCAGCGGTCAGCTTTAAAACCAGGTCCCTCAGACTTCACGCGCCAGCAGAAGCCAGCTGTGTGCGGGACTGCCGGACGCGCAGTGGCCATCTCCCGCAGGCACAAGGAGCCGCTTGTTGCAGCCTCGTGCGGCCAGCACCGCTCGCTGCCAGCGCGGCCGGGCAGCCCGCTGCGCGCAGCCGGCAAAGAATGTGCTCGCTGGCTGCACCTTTTCATCTCGATAAGCATTTTCAAGGTCATGTTCGCTTCCCTCCCGGCTCCTCCCCGGCCCCGGTGAAATCCCAAGCACGCAGCCCGGGGCGCTGGCGCGCGTTCCCACCCCGCGCGTCTCCCGGGTACCGGCACAACCTGCCGCATTCCTCCGCGGCAGTAAAACCCCGGCCTTCCGCCTGCCGGCTCCCCGGGGCCAGAAACACGCCGCTCCCGAGGGAAGGGCTGCAGCCTGGGCCAAAACCGAACCCAGCTCCATGGAGCCACACGAGGGCTTTAGCCACAACTCACACGGCACGTGCCAAAGCACCTCTCCACCACCCGGCGGGCCCGTTTTCAGTGCTGCTGCGTGGAGGCTGCCCCAGGCTCGGCACGGGCAGCACAGGGGAGCTGCCCGAGGCAGGCACGGTGGGGCCGGGCACAGGGTGCTGCCCCCTGCGCTCCCAGGACCCGCAGGCGCTCCTCGCACCGCGATTCTGGGTAGCTCCCGAAGACCCGCACGTGCTGCCCGCTTACAAGGCGAGCTAATTATACAATCTGCTAAGCGCGTATGCATGCACCACAGCGCTCTGAGTCATTAGAGCACGGGATTTATACTTCACTGCACGCATCTTGCTCTTTGTGACCGTGTGCCTAGATACAGCCAAAACGAACACAAATATCTGGAATGTCTGCAGCTTGCTGGCCAGCCTATCTGAATACAAAGCTGGGTCGTTCAAGAGTCTGACTGGCTGGATGTGACCCCGGCTGCACATCCAGTGTTCCCGACCGTGTTTAAAACCCCTCCTCCCCTCCGTCCCCGCCACTCCAAGCATCTGAGAACGGAGTACAGCGCGATGTTTCAGCCATACGTTATAAAAGTGATTTTAGTGAGGGGGAAAAGCAGGCGGTGCAGGTGATCCTAAAGACAAAGCGCTCGACACCCGAGCCAGCAGCTCTGCCTGCCACAGCGCAGCTTCCCGGGAGTTTAATCCCACCAAAGGCCCCCCCGCGGGGACCCTGTTCCTATGGCAGCAGCCGCTCCTCGCGGCCCCGATGCGGATCCCCGATCCCTGTCCTGTGCGCTTGCCAGACGGACAACGCGCGGCACGCCGGCCTCCGGAGGGGCCACTTCTCCCCTTCGGTCATTTCGCCTTCATTTGCCAGCGCCCGACCCCACTCCCACCGACTGCAGGGACGCGTCCTGCAACAGAGCAGCCGCCTCCGGCAGTGCCATGCCCGGCAGCACAGGGCAGGCACCTGCTCCCACCTAGCGCTGATCACCAAGGTTAACGAAGAGCAGCACAAAGCCCCCCAGCTGCAGGTGGAGGAGGTCCACCTGTGCCCAGCATTTTACTCCTGTGCTCATTAACCAAGCATCTGGGTGCTTTTTATATAAACACAGAGCAACAGCTTTGTTTTCTGGGGATTATATGATGTCTCTGACATTTCTCATTTAAAAAATTTGTTCTGCTGAGGTTAACACTTCAGCTTCTCAGATCTCCAAATATCTGACATTACCTGCAGGAGAGCTCTCTCTCCCTAATCCAATTGGCTTCATCCCCACAGCATGGCTCCATCCTATGGCAACCCCTTTCCTAGGGGATCATATGTCTATACCGTAACACTGTACTTTCAAATGGATGTACTGAGAACTGGACTTCATTTCTACCTTCTGTGCTTTGCTATTTAGCCTGACTATTGTTTAAAGTGAACTCCAAATTAGAAGGACTTGAAGCCTTTAGTGCATAAGGCATAAAATACTGCCTAGGGGCTTAGCAAATAGCGAAGCCAAACCACATCCATTTTCACAGGTTTCCCTTCCCCACAAGCCAGGGGAAGCAGCAGAAGGCAGCCAGCTTCTAAGAACTTCAGGTTTCTTTGGGAAGATACAAGCTGGTCAAAATAAGCTCTCTAAATCTAGCAGAGACCTAACGGGTTATAGTAGGAATACACATCTTTTCTTAAGCCATGTCAAGCCGCAGCACCTGCTTGCCTATAACAGAGGTGGACTTTCTTCCTGTCAGTTCTGTCTCAGTCAATCCAGGGGACCTATCCAGGAGAAGACGGTGCTGACACCCTCGTGCTCTCCCACAAAATAAGCCCTCCTGGCACGCAAGTCACAGAACCTGCCGGTGGCCGGAGGCACAAGACATCTCCCTCCCAGTGCCCTCCTGTGGGGCACAGCACCCCAGGCCACCGGCAGCATCAGCCCAAGTGGACGGGGACGAGCACAGCCCACGAGCACCAGCAGGGCTCCCAGCACTCGCTCGTCTCACCCCCAGCTGTGTCCTGCCTGACCCAGCCCCAGCTGTAGCTTCTTATAACTGGGTTTGTTAGAATGCAGCCGTCACTTTCCTCAAGGCACATTACCTAACATATCTGAGCTATTCGTTTCCACCTTTCTTTTTAAGTCAAAGCTGTGTTTAATGGATCCTACATTGTGCTTACAACACCCTAAGATCTGGTCTTGCACAAGGCACCCTGAGAGCTCACAGCTTGGAAGTTTGCTGCTCAACCCAGTACTTCACCTTCAGCACCAGAATGAGATGCAACTCATGCCAGAAATTTTTTCAGCAAATAGTTTTACTGTATCACCCAAACACTGACCTACATCACCAATGCATAATTCTCAATATGTATATTAATTTAGTCTGATCAATTCAGCTAAATAAATCATCATTTATAGTTCAACTAGTCTGCAAAGACCAAGTTGAAATTCTCTGGCAAACAAAATATTCCTGTTGACCTTGTCTAGTCTCCCTATACGAACCTACAGACTGATCCAGAGAACCAGCTTGCTATCAAGTTCCGAAATCAGTGATGAATCTGCAGAACTATTAAAAACACAGACCTTACCAACAGAGGTCTTTGAACACTCCTCCCTTCTTCCATTAATTGTGTCCTTTATTCCATGTCCTTTTAATAATTGCCAAATCAATGGCAGAAACACACGCTTCTGCTGTTCCAGACCAGAGAAGACAAAGGCCGGTGATATTGCAGAGACTGCAGTGCCTGGGATGAATGAAATTGCACTGAAATTCTAACAACTTTTTCCCCCTCCGAAATGCTAAGTGCTTTGCTAGGTTCCCGAGCAGCCACGCGCTGAGCAAGGCCAACACGTAGGCAAAACGGTGCCCTCCAGTTCCGCACACAGCAGATCCAGGAAGGACATCCAGAAAGAAGCAAACACCCCTTTAGGTGTCACCTTCACAGTGTCGGAGCAGATGGAATTACAGCCCACAGCAGAGCACTGCGCACACATCCATCTCTGATATTTAAGCTGACTGCTCCGAAAGACAAACCAGAAGCGACACCTCTGCCTCGCCAAACCATGCTCACTGCCTGCGGCGCCAAGCAAGCTCAGTGCGGCAGCACCAACCGCTGCTCTGGAGCGAGCCGGGACTTCAGAGGAACCACGCTTGGCAGGGAGGTTTCTGCCACCCAGCAGGTCACCGCTGCAAAACCCAGTCCCTGGCGATTTCAGCGTAGGGCAGCGGCAGGAAGGGAGCCCAGACAGAGCGGGAGCAGGCCTGGGGGTGCCAGCTGGCTCCCCAAAAGGGGGTGCGCAGCAGCCTGGGGGAACTGCACCTCCCGCGGCCCCAGGGCCCCCGGCCTGCCCTGGCCCTGGTGCTCAGGCCCCCAGCCCCAGCCCCACAGCACGAGCGGGGCTGGAAGAAGCGGTGCCCCACAGCCAGGAGCAAGCTCCAGGGAAGTGTTCAGCTCTTCCACAAGCAAGTGCACGCGTGGCTATGATACTGTAAGTGACAGTCCACTGCACTCTGGAGATGGATCCAGAGGCAGCAACTTATGGTTATTAAAATAGAAAACAAAGAAATTCACATCCCATCCAGCCTTGAAGTTGAACAGTCTATAATACTTCAAGCTTTGAAAAACCAAAAGCACCAGCAACAGTAAGCTCATATTAATTTTTTTTTATTTTTTTAGTGTCACATGAAGATCCAAGGCTACATCCTTTAAAGGTGATTCACTTCACTTATACAAAGGCTACTTCTTCCCAACATAAGCACTCCCCAAGCTATATTACTCATCTGCCTCCATCCTTACATAGAGGATATGAAAGTTTAGACAATGATATTTGACATTAAAATCAGTTGAGAAAAACATCTTCACAAGTTTCCATGCTTTTCTTACCACGTTAAGGTTCACAATGCTTCTTGCAGGTCTCTGCTTCACGTGTTTTCTTCAAGGCTTACTGATTATTCTAATAAAATAACACCCAAAAGCACACCAAAAAATACTTTTAATAGAGCGAAAGTTAGAGCATCAGATCTGTTACACTACCCAGCCTTCCCCTCCCTTGGAGAAGCACTAGAGCCTTTGAACATCTCATTTCAACAAGAAGGTTTAGTTCTAGAGAGTTTGCAGTAAAGTATTTAATCGCTAAAGGATTTGCAAATTACACATGAATATGCATGCAGCACTTCGCACCATGACATAAATCCTATTGTATATTTATGAATGGATTGCTTTGCCTCTAGCTTCTACACGTATATAAACACAGGTTTTAATCTTCAGTTCCTCCCTCCCTTCTTTTTAAGGAGGTGCTTGAACAAATTTGCATTTTTGGAATCTATTATCTACAACGTATTTCTTGCATTTTTTAACTCTGTAAATCTCCTCCTTCCATAAGGCAAGATGTGTACTTTATGAAAGGCTTTAAGCACCCTTTAAGCATGGCCATAAGAGACCTAAGCAACAGCGTTACACAGCTTGTGTGAGAGAAAACGGGAATGGCAATCACTGGGGAGAAAAAAAAAAAATCTTCTGAACATCAGAGCAGGGAACAAAGGCATGAAGTGACAGGTTAACATCCTGCCTTTGAATGCAAAAATACTAGCTAAGGGGAAGTAAACCCTCCATAAGCATCTAGGAAGCAACATAAATAATAAACCTGTTATTGCAAAACCCTTAACTCTGATTTAACTCCATTATTTCTATGCCTTTCATCAGGTGTCTGGGCTGGTCATGAAGCAGCAGGATCGAAATAGCATTTCAGCCTGCCTTCAACTATGTATTTTATAAGGTGCACTACTGTCATTCAGAAGGGTGTTGCCACACATCTGCCCAACTACTTCACGGAAGTAATTAAAACAATGCCTTTAAAGATCTTTGTTCAAATGATTTAATTTAGGATATTTCTTTGCAAATCTATTCTGCAATAAACCTGATGGCAAAGCAGCACTCACCGACATACAGCGCTCAATCAGAAGCCAGTGTCACAAGCAGACTTCCACACAGAATGATTACAGGTGTGAATTACAACCACTCACAGTTTTCATTCCTGTTACTACACAGCGAAACCCTTAGCACTGAGGAGTTAACCGCATCAGCTGCCTTCCTCTTCCAAGGATTTGGTGTCACTTGGCTCTGCTTGGAAAATGGGAGCAGCCGTGGAGTCCCAGCCCCCATCCTGCTACAGAGAGCACAAGGGCTCCTGCCACAGCAGCACAGCAGAACATGGTCTGATACAAGACAAATTCCTCCCAAATAATCGCTGCCTTTTCACACATCTAAACCAGGCTGTAAACTGCAGCATGCTCAGCTGCTGTCACATCTTCCCCTGGCAATAAGACCATGGAAAAGAACCTTGGGAAGGAAGAACCATGAATAGCGCCCTGAATCAAAAACCACAGTGACCATACCTTGCAAGGATCATCAGCCCATCAAAGTTACTGAAGATGCAACGAAACTTATCAGAACTATTACCCAAAACTGCAGGAGCCTGTGTCTGGGAAGCAGATAGAAAATAAAAGACGATGTAGTTGGGGTATTAGCTACAGACTACTGGACAAATAGAGAATAAAGATGAGAAAATTCAACACAGAACATTTGCTCTAGGGATAAGGGTGGCATTTACAAAAGATGTGTGAAAGCAAGCCTAGGTGGAGGATGTCACTGTGCGTGATCTGTTCAGCTGCAAATCTGTCTTCGCAAACTGAGATTTCTATATATACAACCCTCCTGCAAAAGATCAAGCCAGGTTCCTAGGCCACATACCCCTCCCCATCCTCCCAAGCATTCTTCTCCTAAAAGAGAAGGAAAGCTTAAGAAGGAAGTGGGAAGTAATGCCCAAGGCCTACGAAAGACCAGACCAGCAAACAAGATAGCTTCTGTGCCTTAACAAAGTATTTAGAATCAGGTTATGCTTTTCTTAGCATCAAGCAATGAAAGACCATGATGGCAGATACCTTCTAAATTTATTTATTAGGGAGCCAGCTGCATGAGGAACAAGCAATGCTATCAGATCTTCTCTGAAGAATTAACAGATGGCATATGACAACAGACCTGCCTTTATTCAGAATTACAGACCATCTCAACTGCCTGCATAGCAAGCCATCACCATGCTAACCAAGCTGAGAGCTGCACAGTTTATTGCAGAGCACACCAGGTGCAGCTGCTCTTCAGCAAAAGCAGATGCCCAAATCCAGTAGCAAAATGTTAAGGTGGAAGAGTACAGAAGTTTCTTTAAAAGACAGTACACGTTGAAAGGGACATGAAGGAACAAGTCCCAGAACTGACTTCCCACCTTCTGGTCAGAAGCATTTCACCATGAAACACACCTACTTGGACAGCTCCTCGGGTCTGATGCTGTCTCTTGCCAAGACAATAAAGAATGAGCTTCTTCGTGCAATAAACAGCTTGCAAGAGGTGACACTGGGAGTCTCAGCTGAGTACTGTGCACCCTTGCTATCAGAGTGTCAACAATCAAAGACAGGGGGACAGAGGTGGACAGAAAGACTGCTCAGTATAGCAGAGCAGCAGTGACAAAGATGCAGGACAGCACAGAGACCGAAAGTTTCTTACCAGAAGATCAGGGAGATTTAGAGCTCTAATGGCAGCCTTGTTATCGCTCACATCTTTCCAGTATCACATTATGGCCCAGCTTCGTCGGTTGAACTTCCACAAGGAATTGCAGTTTATTAGGCATTAAGTGAGACCTCGGAGAAAGAGAGCAGGAACCAGGGGGATAGGCTCCACTTCAAAACAGCATGAAAGGATGTTCTAACATTCAGTGCAACATGTCAGAGGAAAACAAACAAAAGTTGAGGAGACGGATCACAGAAATCACATAGTACCATAGCAGCAGCTTGAACTAAAGACTGAACGAAAACAGGGTAACGACAACCATAACAGCTGAAAAGATACCACATTGATATCTTACAGACTAGGTTCAAGACAAATCCAGAAGTTCCTATATTCAAGGTTTAAAAGCAAAGTATAGGAAGTATAAGGTATCTTGCAAAACCTTGGTGCCACAAGAAGCGACAGGATATGGTAACAGCCATGACATTTCTCCTTCTTGCATATGGAGGTTAAAACAAAGACAACAACACTCACTGAGAAGATTCAGGATGGTAAGGAGATCTCTTTAGCAGAGAAATCTGCCTATTTCTGTCAAACTGGAACACTTCCTTCTGGAGAACTACCTGTTAATCAGCCTAAAGCCTTCTACATAAGTTCCCATATGAGAATTAAATAGTCAATGTCCTGTCAAGGCAACAGATCATTTACCTTTGATGGTTAGATCTTGCGTAGTGTGAAATTCCAATGACATAAGAAAGGACAAATTGCAAGTCTGGCTTAGTGCCTTGCTGACTGAGAAGCTATTTAGGGTAGCTGGATGTAGAGATAACTTCACGGAATTTCAGAAAAATCTAAACAAGTGGGTGAAGTGACAGCTGGAGTGGAGAGAGATCAGATGTTGAAAAATGTTGACTAGCACACTGAACAGAAGAGTTTAACCTCCTTATCCACTGCAGGGTTAACACACGCTGCTAATCAAATACACCTGAGCATCACCACATAACATGCTCCAACAAAAAACCTTTGTTCAAAGCACTGATTTGATTTTAAGTTTAACCATGCCAAAACTCTGCAATACAAAAACGTTATTCATGGTAAGGGTGGTCAGGGTGTTTTTTTTTTTTTTCCTATTATTTTTATTTAAAAAACACAATTCAATATGACAGCCCCATCTGGAATGCTATATACAGTACAGGTCATCCTAAACTAGGCAAGTCTTACAATTTTGTCTTTAAAAGGCTTCCTTTTCACGCTGAGTTCTCCCTTGGGAAAAAGTGTCCCTCTCTGCTACGAAGGAATTTGTTCAAAGAAAAAGCATTCCATGGGGCTGCATCGTTACCTCTAGCATCACTCTGCCAGTCCTACAGAGCATCTGTAGAAATCCTGAAAAGCATACAGACACCGCTGCTGTGGCGGCACCGCTCTTCAAAGAAGGAAGGTCTCTGGCTAGCTGAGCCACTGTACTCCCACCAAAACAGCCGAAGTCCTACATAGCCACCAGAAGATTGAGATATCAGATGTCACATCAGATGTTGAGGAACCGAAGCAGCACCACTGAACAAAGGTCGGAGTGGAACGGCCAAAGCCTGTCTAAAGAGCACTGCAACCACCCAGCAGCTGTTAAAAACTAGAGCAGCATCACTATTTAGGCATGGACCTTACCCTGTGTGCACCGTTGAAGTATCACTCAGGTCCTCTTCTAGATCAGTGACATAAACTGCAGAAGCACAATACATGCACATGGCCTTACAAATCCTTATCAACCTGAAGCAAACCCTCGGAGCTATGCAAGCAAGATCAGCTGAAGGTTTCCCCCCACATAAAAGCGGCAGCAAGGGAAGCAGTGGTTTCAGATCAGGGCACTGTGAAACTCTCATGTGCACTACTCCGACACGGGCAGCGAGGAGCCCGCCGCCACTGGGCCACCAGCTCAAAAATCCCTCCATCCTCCGAACAGTCCGACCACGAGGGCTTCGAGCGCCCAGGAGGCCGATGCCTCGGGATGAGCGGGCGCCCCGGGAGGCCGAGCGGCCCCAGCCGGGTGCAGGACAGGCCCCGCGCCAGGCCAGCAGCACATCCTGTGGCAGCGGCTCAGCCACCTCATGAAATCAGAAAGCAAAGCTAACTGCTGTTACGTGCCCACCGGCACAGCTTGGTGGAGCAGCTCTGGGGCTACCGAAGCCATCCCGTGCTGCTCACAGGGCCCAGAGGATTACCAAGGCCACGCCAGCTGCGGGGGGAGCCCCCTCCCCAGCAGGGGACGGCCCGGGCCCAGCACCAGAGAGTTAAGCCAGTTCGCGGTCACGTAGGAGAGACCTGCCAGGAGCTGCAGGGCCATTTAAGCAATAGTTTCACTTAGACTTCAGTTCAAAACTGTTATGTGACCACCATCCGTCTCAACTCTGCATAGAACTGATATGAATGACTGCCTCGTGCAAATCAATACTGTTTATTACGTGCTTTAAATCAATAGCTTTCCTCCGCAGAGTAAATTTTTCTACAACAGTGATTAGACATTTGAGAACTAAATAGTTTCAGTGAACAATACCATTAGTCCTGAAACATCAGCTTGACATCTCAGCCAGAAAGCACTTTATTAGAACTAATTAATCCCCACAGCACCTCCCTAAGATTAAGAGAGCAATTTATCTGTTGTTTTTTTTTAATGTGTTGGGTATTTACGTTACAGAACGTAGTGGCTGGGGTGGATGCCATAAGTACTAGAACAAACAGAACAAACCAGGCCAGCAGAACACATCCAAAAGCACAAAAAAACTGGAGAACACTGTCAGCTGTAGGATTTGGCTTCTTTACATTGTCCTGTTACACACCAAGCCTCCTGTGAATACCCAAAGAGTCTTCCAGATGTCACTTGACTGGATGAGTGGCAGTGAAAAGCAGTTATTATCCTACTGGGAGCAGTTTTGTCTGTTGTTTGTTCGGCCAATTGTCTATGCGTGCTGCTTAAAAGTGGGGGGAGCAGTAACGTTAGGCTCTATGAACAAGAACTCTGGGCTTTATTTGAGCAGTTAAAGCCAAGTCTTCATTACCACAAGCAAAGCACGTAACCTCACCGAACAGGTCTCACAAATGGCTACCAGCCAGTATAAAAGGTATTTCTCTCTAAGGAAGTGGCTGATCTACGTAGCTTTCAGAAACATGTATGTGGCAGCGCTAGCCCACACACTTCCACCCGATTCTGCCTGGCCGCTGTCACCCACCAGCCACCTTTGTTCATTTATTTTTTCAGCTAACACTTGCCCTGCTGGTGGCACAGTCAAGGCCACCAGGCTGAGGCCGCCAGCTACTGCACAGGAGAGCATCAGCAAGACTTCTCCAAACCATCTATACGATCTCTCTCCCTCTTTGGAAGAGGCGTGAAGCTCTCCCATACCTGACACAGCCGAGGGCCGTGTCAAGCCCAGAACGTTTCAATCCTGGCAGCGAGCACAACCAGCCCCGTCTCCGCATGGCGCGCAAGAACGTGCTGCACAGCAGCAACGCTCCCCGGCACGCTGAGCGGGGCGCGAGGCTCCTCGGCAACACGCAGTCACCTTCGGGAGCAGACAATACCAATCAATCATTTACTAATAGACTCCTCAGTCACCGAGATAAGAACCCCCAGGGCAGGTCAGTGACAGGACTGCCCTCAGCTACCTCGCACAGATCACTTCTTCACGTACAAGTTACTCCATTAAGCAGATTTTTTTTCTTATTTGGACAAGTCTTTCCACGTCTTCCAATATAAGTTCTGGCACAAGCCAGAATAATTACAATCAGATTTGGATACCATGAAGTTTGTAGCAAACTCATCTTTCCACATCTGCACTAGCTATGAAGAAACCACCGTGAATGACAGCTGTAGGACACGCTGTGCCTCGCTGCGCTGCAGCACTCACCTGGGCTCCAGCAGGTGGAAACGCACTGTACCTGTAGAACCTGGTCAGAAATCACAGGGCAAAGCCAAGCACCTCCAGCACTGGGAACACCTCCCCAGCTGGGGGAGAGCCTGGCCAAGGGACACGCATGGGCACCGCTGTGCACACATGTCCTCGGCACCGATCCCAGGTGACGGCCACAGCCACCGTGCCACCGCTGCCCCCTGCCCTCCCACTCGGCCCCAGCCATGCCAGCAAGCCTTCTGCACATCCACACAGAATCCGGATCAGCTGTTTCTATAAAACAAATCCAGACAATAAAACAACATTTTCCAGCCAGAGCAGTTTCTGGATCTGGCTCCCCACGCAGACACAACAACTCAAGCTGTCCCCACCAGCGCTGCCGCTGAGACCCAGGTAAATGACACAGCAACGAGCTCTCACTCACCCTACTCACCTCCTCTGGAATTTACTAGCCAATTCTCTGCCATTGCTGTATAGATAACTTCTCTGCTGTGTACACAGCGACTTTGGCATGAAAATAGATGACCTACATCCCCTTGTCAAATAAGTTTCCAGTCTGGAGCAGCCTCACTAACTCTACAAGCCATCAGTTTTTCTGATGCAAAATTAAAGGACTCCTTGCGAGCAAGATGACCTTGCCAGAGTAGGAGACGAAGCTCAGCCTACAAATTCCTAAACAATGCCATTTACAGAGATTTCTTCAAAAACAATTCTGATCTTTTAAAACTCAGAATTCCCCAAGATACATTAAAAAGCTGCTGAGCTGAACAAAGCTACCCACTTTTCATTTCTTTTGTGTTCCATAGGGAAGTAAGATAAAGTAATTCTTTTCGCAGTTCTAAAGTCACTGCCAACCTCCTCTCACACAACATACCTGTGTGCGTACCACACCTTTAGCAGCACATACCACACCTTTAGTGGTGATGCTCTTGTTAAAAAGCATCGTTCCTGTTGCTTCCAGCCACCTTGCCAAGCCTGAACAGTTTGCACCACGGGGAGAGGAAGCACGCTGTCTCTGGCTCCTGCAATCTCCCCAGCAATCAGTACACGGAGCTCCTAAAGCTCCATAATAAGCTAAATCCTACCACAGGCTCTCTTGTAAGTCTTAGAGGAAAAACCAAAGTGTGATTTTTCATAACTGAAGAGGTCTGAATGACTTTGTCTCCAAACCACTTTTCCCAGTTACAGGTGCAGCCAGGATTGATTCACCTTGTCAGACTCTTGGTACTAGTGAGTTAAACCAAATTGTCACAATAGTCTTACTGCCTGCCTTCGTCTCCCTATACATTAGCACGAAGATAAAACAATTAATTTCCATTTACTGTGGAAAAAAATCCTAAGAACAGCACCAGTCCTACACATCAAGACACCAGCTCCCAGAGATGGCATTTAAAATGACTGTAAGACTGCATTTCTATCACTCAGTCCTGTACTCATGGAAAATGGTTACCACTGGCTTTTATGGATATACATTGAACTGCCTGTTCTTTATAATAAAAGAATTGGCTATTTTGGGGAATGTAAACACGAGAAAGATGCAGAATCACATACATCTGACAGGGTGCTGGGCTAGCTATCAGTAAAGAAAGGCAACAGCAGGCAAACCAGCAGCCTTTGGCTGCGTGACCCACGCTGCTGCCAATGATGAAAGACAAACCTACAGAATGTTTCGAGAATTTATTTTTCTTCTCCTTACACTTACTGATTTTCACCTGCAGAGAAGCACAGCTCCTTTTATTCTTGATGCTTTTCACTGCTCTCCCTTCAAGTCCTTTTATTCTGGAGAACTCCCACATTTTAGTTAGCTAAATTTAGCTTTATTCTAATGACTGTTGTTAAGCTATAGGCAAATGATCCAAATAGTGGACATTTACATATGAGATGTTAGCACGATGCTCACATTTTTAGTTCTTTAATACAGGAAGTTTGGAGACCAAGCGTGCAGAGCAGACTGGGCATGAAAAGCTCCAAAACCAGAATAAAGCAGAAGAGACAAAGCACACTGCAGTATTTCACATCAAGCCTGGAAGGCAGCCTTAGAGGGGCACAGCGAGATGATTAGGCTCTATATATAACACGCCCAGCTTTTCCTCAGTTAGATCCTCAGGCTCAGTAAGCCTGCATATTCATGAGTAAACAGGTGGCCCTAACTTTTTTAAGAGCGCAAAGTATTCTACATGTGACAACACATACATTGACACGTACTGGCCCTGAACCCTGGCAAATCTCTCCCCTACTCCTCTTTACCAAAGTTCTGCTTTGTAGGTTCAGAGTGGGAAAAAACTCCATATGGAGTAGGAAGATGTCTCAGGGAGCAACTGCGGAATCTGGGCTTTCATTTAATAAATGGCTCCAACCCTTTACATCACCAAGAGCCTTTGAAAAATGAAGGGACACCAACTGAGGCACTGCTGCCTCCTGAAACTGAAAACACCTGCTGCTGTTTAATAGCTTCATCAAGCTTAAGTGAGTAGTGCTCCTATTTTGCTATCTTTCACCCTCAACAGGAGTCCAGTGATTGCAGTAAAATTAGAAGTTCAGTCAGCTCCATCTAAAATAACCTAGAAAAACCTGCTTACACCAACATGCCAGGAGGAAAAGCATGAGAACATAAAAGCTGGAGACTGGCATGGGTTATCGGGCATCTTCAGGAAGCCTCAGGGTAGAAAGGCAAGGAGAAGAGAAAAAACGATCCTGTTCCAAGAGGATTTGGGGCAGACCAGAGATTGCCCTAAACGGTGTAAAGAACCCAAGGACAGTGCACCCACAGGCATCCAGAGAGCCCTCTCCAACCCGATGTCTGATGAAAGCAGAAACCTCATTTGGGACACACTGTTGGTGCAATTCCTGATTCAAAGCCATGTTTAAGAACAGACAGCAGCTGGTGCTAATGTTTCTGAGACTCCATTCTTACTTCCTATTTGGTAATCAGCACAGCAGCTTGTAATGCAGGCGCATCCTCGGTGTTAAGAAAGCAGCTGGGACAGCACTCCGCTGTGTTTCACCAAATGGCATGTACTGGTGAATGCCTGAAAGACCATGCTTGCTTTTAAAACTAGGAATGACAAATTTCTTCCCCTATCTCAGCAAGGCTTGGTCTCCCATCACACTGTATCCAAGTTCTGAATTATCTAACTTAAACTTAGAAAAAAAGTCAGCTATTTCAGCTTCCTTTGACAAAGAAATTACATTTTTTTTTTACACCTGGTCACTAGAACTGCCTTACAGCTTTTTAACCCCAAATCAAGGATACCTTGATTCTTCTGTTACACCGTAACATGGGTACAGTAATGGCTAAGTTACAAAATTCTTCAGATGATTTATCTTTAGATGATTTCCCTAAATGCTCTAAAATGCACATGCTTCCCAGGACTGCCTCCAAGTCTGGTGTACCCTTACACGTCAGGAGGTGTGAGTGCTCCAGCCGAGCTTTCAGGAGCAGGAGCAACGCTCACCTCAGGGCTGCAGGAGAGTGGGATGCCCCCAGGTGACAGTCACTTTGTACACAGCAAAGTCTAACGGCCCCTCTTAGCAACAGCCTCTCTGCAGAGCTGGTGCAATGGGCTACAGGAGAGCTGGAAAACCACCAGACCCATTGGCTTCACCAGCCCAGACTGAAATTTCAGACTGTCCTCAGGGCCCCATCTTACCCCCCTGCTGCCCCTCACCTGCTGCAGCCACCACTGCACGACCGCATCCAGGCCTGCTGCCGCAGTAACCCGCCAGGCAAACCTCGGGGAGCACAGCGCCAATCCAACTGCAAACCTGACACCAGCTGTTGTTGCAAAAACAATGGGCAAGCCTATGCCCTCAAGCTAGATAGTATCCCCGCTCGTGGTTCTTTCCACTAAATTAAGCCAGAATGAAAGATTTAGGGAAGGTTTAAAACCTGCACGCCCTATCTTCAGCTGCCAGTTGTTGCTCACTGAATAAACCAATCAGGTATTGTAAATGTACAGTCACACCGAAACCTTGCCACTGAGAAGCAAGGGGGTTCAGAACGAGTCTTAAAACACAAATCTTCCTCCACATTCCTGAAGTCCGCAGATTTACAACCTGTTTCCTAATATCTATTGCTTTTTGCTGGGACAGAGACAGCATGTATAAGCACAGCAGCAAGCACACAAAACAACCCCTCAGCTGCAGCAACTTTATGGATACTTCTAGGCTTAAAATACTGACACTTAAAATACGCTCTCAGATGATCAGTACATAAACCCAAGTTCACTACTGCAGGGAGCAGTTATGCCTCGAGCTGCTCAGAAATTCCTACCACCTGGTTTTCACGGACAGCAGTAATTAGTTGAAAGAGAAACTCTTTTCCTGCAAGTACAGCAGAGCATCTCTGTAACTCATAGGAGCACACGGTCCCCCAGGTGACAGGGGGATGCTCTGACACTCGGTGGTTCCAGTGCTGGACCAATAAACTCTTCCACACCTTGAGGATTTTCAGAGAGGTGGGGGGAGTGTAATTCAGCTTGTGTTCTCAGTAGCACTACTGGAAGATGACTCAGATGCTAAGCTCGTCAGGGCCATGTGTATTCAGGTGTATTACTATGTGCACAACAAACATGTCATGTGATAGAACTTATCGGTGTATGCTTGAATATTCTCCTTTAACAGTGCTGAGCAGCCAGCGTTTCTGCGATAGCTCAGCACACGTACCTGCACAAGGCATCCATTCAGCTGGTTCTGTCATCTTTGACTCACGAACCAAGGACACATCAGGATTTTTATAAGCCACTATTACTTCTAATAAACTTCTCACTTGTTTTCATTCTCTTTAACAAAATAAAGATCCAAAGAAAGCATTCCTTATTTAAGCTTGTATTAACTTTCATCAAGGTTAAAAAGCACGCCTTGAAACAAATGCGTTCTCAGCTTTCAACTACATTACTGAAACATCAGTTTAAAATGTGTTCCAAATCCCCAGCAGTCCAACAGGTTACATTTGTGTACAAGATACACAAGGATTATTCCTGGAATGCAGAACACTCCTTAAAATCTTGTGAGATTGGACAATCATTCACTTCCTTGCTTAACAAAAAGCCTACCTATTTGGGACTGGAAAGGAGGCAACATGCTGGCATCCCACAAGCAATGGAAGCCCCCAAAGGGCCAAGTGCTGAGGTAGGGGGAAGAAAGCAAAAACAATCCAGAAATCAAGCTAAATACCCCGTAACAAGGAAAATACTCACTGGCAAGTGGGGGAAGTCTGCAATCTTTACCTACAACAAACTGTGTGTTCAGAGTGTTTGGAATTTCCAGCTCATTGATATGGCTTTTTGAGTTGGTGCGTCTGGGAACGTCACCAGGAACTTCAGCTGGCAGAGCATTACACGTGAAATGCAGAAACTTCTGCTTTCAACAGCGATCTAACACTCGAGCTTCCCACATGCCGGAGTTACCTGTGTGCTTCCTGAGCGCAACCGCCCCGAGCACGCAACTGGAACGCACCAAGACAAAGTGCTGCTTGGAAAATAACCTGGGTCTTAAGCAGCAGATTACGTTTGTCTGATTCTCTCGCTTTTTAAAGCGAGCGATAAACGGAAAGAACCCATCGCGCCCCAGGAGCAGCC
>VXAA01001241.1:924687-1074131 GCA_013399115.1 Anseranas semipalmata | reverse complement strand
TCGGGTGGCGCTGGCTGGCCTGAGGGCTCTCACACGCGCACCCCGTGCCTCTGTATTTGCGGCTCGGAACTGAGCCCCCCGCTGTGGGACCCCGACCCGCTGCCAGCGGCCTGGTCGGTGCTCGCGGGCGGGCTGCCCTGCGCTGAGGGGGCACGGTGCGGAGCCGCGCTGCAGAAACCCCGCTCGTTTGCCCCAGGACGTGGCCTCACAGCGGCCATGTGGGGAGGAGCAGTGAGGGCAGCCATGTTCTGCAGGGCAGCGGGCTGTGCACGGCTCGACTCCTTCCTCCCGAACACGTTCCAAAGGCCGCTTTTGGTGCTGAACGCACTAGTGCCGATGGACTACCAAATACAAAAAAGTGAATGTCAACAGCTACCAGAACACGGTATCAGTCTCTCAGCCCCCAACAGTTTTTTTCAAGTGTCTACACTGAAACAGGAGGAAAAATGCATTGAAATTCAATTGCCTGAGAACAACTGCATTTTTCCCGACATACCCCATTTCGGTTAAAACCTCAGGCGTTGTTCAACCTGAAGCAACCATATTGTTTCTGTGGAGGGTTATCATATCTTTGCAGAAAAAAAACTGTTGCCCACCCCCAAAACTGTACGTCAGTTTTTAGCAATTTCCAAATGACATTTTAGTTTAAAACAAAAAAAATTGGAATCGGGTTTGGAAGAATGGACCATTTCACTCTGGAAGTACCCCAAAGTCTTCCGCTTCCGAGAGCAGCTGCGGCCCGGCAGGAGTAGAGGTGCCCAAGGCAGGAAGCGTGCCCACGCTGCTTTCCCCTCACGGCCCGCCCGCTTTCTGTGAGTATCACCAAAACTGCTTTACTCTTTTTGCCCATGGCTGGCAGCCTTCAGAAACACGGGGGGGTGTCGAGGCTGCTCGAGGGCTCAGCTGCGGCGCAAGGGGCTGCCTGGTGCGGCCCGAGCCGGGCAAAGGCCAGACGAGCATGTCCCCCCCCCCCGGGCCGCGTGCTGCAGGCGGGTGCTAGTGCTGTCCCACGCCACGCACAGTGCTGCTTGTGGCATGTTTGCTGCGTGGGCACGACCCAACGAGGCTGCTTAGTGCCTGGACTTTGTTGTACGAGAACTGAGCAATGGGGACATTTCTGGCCTTCAGGCTACGCTTAAGGTCTGTCTGGTGATTTTACTTTCTCTCCTGTTTCCCACCCCACATTCCTGAGGAACAGGGCTTGGAGCTGTGATGCTGATCAAATGCCAGGGAACTGCAATAGTCAGACTGAATAAAGGTTTCTGACAAAGTAGAAAGCTTAATTCAGCCTTCTTCTGTCAAAGCCTCGGGCACGTGATTCTAGATTTGGTTCCGATGTTAAATTTCAAGCTACCTTTACCGCGCTATTCATCATGAACAGCACTAGCAAACGTAACACAGTTTTTCATGCTGCACTAAGCACTGAAAAAAGGAGTCAAATCCCCCCATCAATTTATTAAGTAATATTACTTGCTTTTATGAGCTTATGGGATAAAATTTTGTCTATATAAGGGAAAAGTCAAGAAAGCATGCTAAAACAAGTTTTTTTTGAAAAGTAAAGGCAGGAGACCCACGGGTGACTCTGGACGCTAGGTGGCTGTGCCCAGCAACACCAGGTTGTTCACAGCGCGGGTGAGATACCGGGGCTGCAGGACAGGGCCGTGGTGCTGCTGAACCAGGCTGCTCCGGGGAGGCTGCCCCAGGCAGCCGGCGCTGCCCAGCCGACCTCTGTGCGAGCTGGGTGCGGCGGGGCCGGGCCTCGGGGGGCTGCCGGCTGCCCGACTGCTCCCTGCCACACGCACCATCGCTGGCACCCCATGTGCCCGCACCAGGATCCTTATCTTTCAGCAAACAAGCCTGCAGTGACGGAATAAATCCCTGTCGGTGACCTCTGCTTGCTGCAAGATTTTTTTTTTTTTTCACCCAAACCAAATCAGGATTTTATGTGGTATTTATTTATTTATTTTCCAAACAACATGCCCCCATTCGTGTTGGAGAGCTGTGTGCGCCCACGGGGAGCATGGCACTGCAACCCACTGGTGGGCTTGCCAGGGTGGTCATGCCTTATTCAGCCTGGCAAGCGCCCTGTGGTACGTGCAGGCAGGGAACAGCCGTCGCACGCAGCTTTGGAAAGCAAAACCTGCCCAGGTGACAGTTCCGGGGCTGTAAAACACCCATGTGTCACCGTTACGCCACAACGGGCTTGCCAAACCCTGCCACAGACTGCGGCTACGCAGCTGCTCCTGTAGTGGCAACGTGCACCCAACCCGGGGCCGGGGGAGTAAAACATAGGCCTGTGAAACCGCGGCCTGCTGGTGGCAGCCACCAGCTTCAGCAATGGGGCTGGGGACAGCAGTTGGTGGAGAAGAACCATGAAGGGACAGGTGCCACTGCCTCTGCAATCGGGAAGTGGCCAGGTGAGGGACACTGAGGTGGCTCTGGTGTGCCGGGTGCTCTTGGCAGGGCATCTGGCTCAAGGTTCCTCAGTTGCTGCAAGCCAGTGGCCTACCTACTAGGACTGTTCTACTCTGCTCTTGTGAGACCCCACCTGGAGCACTCCGTTCAGCTCTGGGGCCCACAGCACAAGAAGGACACAGACCAGAGGAAGCCACGAGGATGGTCAGAGGGCTGGAGCACCTCTCCTGTGAAGACAAGCTGAGGGAGTTGGTGTTGTTCAGCCTGCAGGAGAGAAGGCTCCAGGGAGACCTCATTGTGGCCTTCCGGTACCTGAAGGGGGCCTCCAGAAAAGCTGGAGGGGGACTCTTTGTCAGGGAGTATAGTGACAGGAGAAGGGGTAGTAGTTTTCAACTAAAAAAATGTAGATTTACCTTAGATATAAGGAAGATGTTCTTCACAATGAGGGTAGTAAGGCCCTAGAACAGGATTCCCAGAGAAGCTGTGTATGCCCCATCCCTAGAAGTGTTCAAGGCCAGGTCGGATGGGGCTTTGGGCAACCTCGTCTAGTGATCTCCATGGCAGGGGCTTGGAACTAGATGGTCCTTAGGATCCCTTTATGAGTCTATCATTGTACCTGCAGGTCTCCAGATGAGGGACCCAAACCCTGGGGACGTGCCCACCATGGGTCCCCTAGGGGAGAAGCCACTTGTATTAGTAGTGGGCAAAGTTCTCCAGAGCTCCCCCTCACCACCCACACGCAGCTGGCTTGCAGAAGCGCTCAGCTTTGTCCGGACGTGGGCTTGAACTTGGCTGGTGCAGTGGTGCCATTTCCTGCACGCAGTGAGGATTTGAGGCCCCTGCACTGGTGGGACCAAGGCCGGCTGTCCCCTGAAGGGGCGATGCTGGCCCCAAGCGCTGGGCACCAGCCAGCGTGGGCAGGGGCATGCGGTGCCACTGTGGGGGCCAGGGACGAGGCTGCCGCACACCCCCTGGGACAGAGATCCCTGCCTGGGCCCCGTGCCCTCCTGCTAACGCACCTCCTCTGTCACGGAAAGGAATTTCAGAGATGTGGCACCGCACTCCTCTGCTGCTGGGTGCGTAGGCCAGGGTGGCCACGCAACCCATGGCTGAGGGGAGTGCATGGCCACGTGGGCAGGGCCACACCACCCCACGGACATGTCACCGCCTCTCCCTAGGGATGTCGCTCCCTCTCGGACCTGCGCTGCCCACAAACTGAAAACGCAAAGTGCCCGCACCCAGCCAGACTCTGGTGCTGCACAGGGCACTCAGAGGCAGCAGGTACTCTGAGGACAGAACAGCCGCAGCAGGATGTCCCCAGAAACACGGGGGCCTTTGTGGCATTGTGGGTCAGTGAGGATAATTCAGCCTCTTCTTTCCGCAGATCAGATCTACAAAGGTGCCTGTGTGGATTGGACCATTGGAGAGGCTCAACCCATCAAGCCAACATGGCACGAGATCCCTGTGGGTCTCACAGACACTTTTCCGGCCTCCTCCAAGCGCAGCACTTGCCAGCCCACTAGAGGACCCAGAGCTGTGACAGGTGTGGAAAAAAATCTCCTCCCAGGAGCTGTGTCACCGGCTTTGTCATGGCCTGCTTTCCCCACCCGGGCAGAGACCAAGCATTAAGATGGGGATGGCTTCAAAAACATCCCACAGAGGTAAACAGGCATCTGCTTTCTACCTCTATTATGAATTTTTGACAGTTGAAAAAGCCTGATTTATCTGATAGTACTGATTTATAGCATTAAGTAATGTTTGTTAATACTTTACTTCCATTTACATGATTTCTTCACTTAATGAAGTTGGTTGGGGGGATGGGCAGAAGCTATTTGCAATCGTTATGAGAACTGGGCTGTAGCAGAAGAGGCAATAGTACAGCCAACACAATTCTACTAGCAGATTTTCATTTTATATGCAATTACAAAATTAGACTAAGACCTGCCAGAAGCTGTCATCTAAAGTTGTAAAACTTCTGTAAATATAGTTTCTCCACTAGCAATGCTGTTGAGCTGCTGTAACACAGCACAGTCAGCGTTATGGTATACTATCTGCCACCTTCTGTACTCATGATGGCTTAACTGCCACTTCCATTGTAAATCCTATTTGTCAAGGATTTATAAATTGGCTGCATTTACTTGCCTCACTCCGAAAGCTGGCACACGCTGCTCTCCTATGGTATTTTTACCACTTCAGTACTTGATTTTTGAGTTCTCGGCTCAGAAGCTCTGCAGCAGAAGCCTGACTTTAACCCCAGAACAATTAAATCCTCAGCAGAGGCTAAGACACTACACATATTTTAACCAACAAGAAGATAAGGAAAAGCCTAATCTATTACATTCGGTATGTATTTTTGAAGAGCTGCTGCAGAACTTCTGGAAAGAGGACCAGTGGAAACTGGACCGCCAGCAGCGGGTGACCCCCCTGCAGTTCCCCGCTCACCCAGCTCTTCTGCCAGAGGTGTGGGGAGCCTGGGCAGGGCTGGTGTCACTGGGCACCGGTGTCCCTGAGCACTGGTAACTGGCCCAGCGTGCAGAGCTGCAGGCTGGATGCAGAGGTAAGGCAGGGAATGACCTCAGCTGTGTCCAGAACAAGTTAGTTGGATCTAGGAGCTCAAGTGTATTACTAGGGCTTTCCACAGGACCTGTGCACTTCAGAAACCATCAACGGATCTGGATAAATGGTCTCTGCTGAGTATTTAGCTACACAACTGGATCACCTTCAAAAGTTGTTTAAGAATGTCCTGATGATGCATGTATTATTTGCAAAGGAGCTGGGTAGGGAGCCTTGTCTTTCTGAGTGCATCTCCTGCAAATCTGCCCCATAGTAATTAATATTAAAGATAGGACTCCACTGTTAGTTTAAGTTTCCTTTTGCAGAAGGATAAAGTGAAGTAGCAGAATCTCTAAGATTGACCAGTTTCAGCTTTAGGAGATTGGTAACAGAACAAAGGACTTACAGGACTGTGCAATGGGTTCTCATTTCCAGCCTCTCAACTGCAAGAAAATTTCTATTCCAAAGAATGACCTAAGAAGCTTACCAGTACAGACCAAGGTATTCCAGAAAACTGTGATAATGAAAATGTTTCCACCTTGGGATTTCACGTTTTATGTCTACACCAAAAGTAATAGACAAAGTAAATTTCATGAATACCCACCTAACATAACAGCACTTCAAGTCCATCAGCACAGAAAAACATCTGAAGTGATGGACATACAGGACTTTGTCTGAAAATATGCCCAGACTTGTCCTTCTGAGGGAACAGTGCTTGGGGTTCTAGTGCACGCAGTGCATAGGGCAAGCCCAGAACAGCGTGGGTTTTGTTTGCTCAGCAAAAATCAGATGCACTCTCTGAGTGCTACAGGTGTTGCACAGCACAGCCACTGAACTGTTCTGCTTTAAAAATGCCCTGGAGTGAATTAATGCCTATAATCAATTCAAGCTTCTCTGCTGATATCATGAATCATTAAAATCCTCATCTGCAACCCCAAAAGCAAAACTGTTCTCAAAATTAAGTAGAGCTCTCTGAGTGCATGCTTAAATGAGATAAAAGCAGCAGGGCTCTCACTGATGAATGGTTCCCTTATAACATCATCAGGAGTGACTGTTTGCTTAGGAGAGGGTCTTTGACGTTACCTCCAATTTTTAAATGTGGTAGAAATAAGCGATCTCACAAACAAGATAGATTTCATGGAGGCTTCTGGGCTCACAGCAAGTCCTTCCATGTTCCATTTAATACAATGTTACTGCATTTTCAAACTGTTTTGAAATTACTTTGGTGCGATTAAACTAATTTCAGGATTGTAACATGTCAGTCTGAGGGTTCCTAGTCATGAGGTGCAGACAGGGAATTTCTAAGAGCATTTACAAAGTTTTTTGTTGTTTTAAACAGATTTTCAGGTGATGCGTATGTAGGACTTCACTTACCCAGAGGTCAAAGGAACGTCCCTCAGTGGAATCCACACTACAACGATCATTTCTACACATAAGAATCTGCAGGTATGAGATGACAGTGACACACTAGTATTTTTTCACTTTGAAGAGATTTCACAATAGAAGACAAATAATTCACAGGAGTTTTAGAGACTTTATTTATGTATAAACAATTTAAACACTTTGCCATAAATTATCTTTGCCTGTCTCTAGTCTTTGCTTAGCAGCAAATTAAAATTAATATAAAAACTCAATGAACAATTCATACATGTATATTACAAAAAAGTTCTTGTACCAAAGTTCTTATTAGACTTTTTTTTTTTTTTCTTTTGTGGTGACTGTAATGTGATTGTCTCAGTTTCTCGACCAAACAAACACACTAATAATTTTTAAATCTGAAACAGTGATTGTGCCTTCTGGCTGATGTATGTACAGGGTGATCTGACGTGGTGCCCATTTGCAATAGTGTAACACAATGCCCACAGCTCTACTGGAACTGATACCAACAAACTACTGAATCTAAACAGACTACACCCTGTAACTGTGTTATACTGTCCACAATGGAAATCTTCAAAGACAAACAGAGTATGAAATTTATTTGTAGTGATTTATAGCCACCATTTTGAATGTAACTTTACACTCTGCCCTCTTTGAATAAGTTAAGCTTCAGGCCAGACAAATGGAGGGTCAGAGTGCAAGTGCAGTTTTGTTATTTTTAAATATATTTTCCTTTATTATTTCCAGTGTGCTCTCACTTGCATTCTCATTTTCCTCCAGTTGCTACACACAAATCACCCCAAAGTCATGTTTTAAATGCACCTGTATTTTGTTTTAAATGAAAACCTCTTGGATATTTATCAAACAAGCAGTCTGAATCATTTGTGTTTCATCAGCTGGTTAGTGAAAGTGGCCCACTTGGATTTCTTAGTTTGCTCACGTGTGAATGGAGTGAGGTAATACAATACGAGGCCTTCTTTTTATTTTTCGTTAGACCCAGAACAAGTGGGTAATATTTCAGGGGTACTGTTTAATTTGTATGGTTAGAGTTTTCAGTCAGGCTTTAGTCCACTTCAGGATGTGGTTTTTAATCACTTGAACAGTAGCATTTAACTCAAAAAATGAGCTTTTTTGCCACTTACTATCCCAAAGTAGCTCAGCCTAGTGCCCCCATGTAGGTCTTCATCTCCTTAGGAGAGGAGATAACAGTTATGACTACTGATTCATCCAGCAAAGGATGACAGCAGGTTAATTTGTTACCTCTTTCCCATTTCATTCTGTCTTAAGAACTGGATGTTGCTGCTACTGTCTGCTAGCTCTGGGTACTGCTCCACAGGCAGGACATAATATCCCTCGTAACCTTGAACCCTTCCCGTGTTCAGAAGCTGTTGCTTCTCTCCGTCTGTCCATACGCGGCTGCCCTCACGGCCATCCCGTGCCTTCTGCTGCTCCTTGGCCCACGCTGACCCCAGGGCTCGCTGCCGAGCCTGGTCTAACACTCTTGCCTTTTCCTCATCCAGCGTGTCAGTGGTTAGCCCGTAGCGGATGTTGATCAGCAGGGTGGAGTACTGAAATTCAATATTCGTGAACCGTCGAGTCCTTCCATTGATAAGGAGAGTTGGCTGGGAAACGGTCACGTTTACTCCGCTCTCCAGGACCTTCCGCCCACTGGTCATCGCGAGGGTGACAAGGTCACTATCAGCTGAACCTATCTTGACAAAGTAATGAGTATCCTTTCCCTCGATGCTGTAGTGCATTTTTTCCAGGTAGTGAGCACTGTTAAGGACAGAGGCAATTTTTCTGCTATCGTCTGTGGC
This sequence comes from Anseranas semipalmata, assembly GCA_013399115.1. Lineage (NCBI taxonomy): Eukaryota > Metazoa > Chordata > Aves > Anseriformes > Anseranatidae > Anseranas > Anseranas semipalmata. Next base: position 1,065,969 of record VXAA01001241.1, on the reverse strand, counting down.
TATGCTGGAAATGCCAGTGGTTACACGGCCTTCCTTCACAGCAAACATGATTCCTTTCCCAATAATAGGAGTGCTTGTTGCAAACCAGTGACCTGCTTTTTCTCTAATATTGGCATGTAATCTTTTAGATATGACCTGTCCCTCAAGAGCCATGAAAGCTTGATTGTGTCTTTCTGTTGTCTGCTGAACTCCTGTAATTAGCTGGGAAAACAAAACAAAACAAAACACCAAAGAAGATATAGACCTGAAAATACTGATGTCAGAGAACAGTGCTAATCTTTGGTTTTGCTTTTTTAAAGGAAAGGCATGCAGTGAAAAATTCTAAGCTATAGGAAGACTACCCTCAGTTACCTGCCCATATACATATCATGTCCGGAATCAGGCAAAAACACAATTGGCAAATTATTTTACTATCAACAATGCAAATAAAAAATTCCTCACAAATCATCTCTTGTAGCAATATACACCACAGATCTCAATTTGGGCTATTTATATGACGTCCATTACACGAATAACTAAAACCCAGGTCTAGCACAATTTTAATCGGAGCTTAAAACAAAGAGAATCAATTTATTAAAAGATGGTGCTTAACTTCTGGATACTTTCGCCCAGAGATTTCAACCAGTATAGGTGACTAAAATGCTTATGAGTGTAAGCTTTTTGGAAATGAGATTTGGGCTCCAAAATACCAAAGTAATTCCTGAAGAGGGGATTTAGATTCTCAAATGACTTAGAAGCACATGGAAGTGGTATGTCTCGGTATACATGGTCATTTCAGTTGTATTTCCATAAATGTGAAGTAAGTCTAGCACAGACTAAGTTTGAAATTGGCCTAGCACTCTTTTTAAGTATATTAAGCTGTTTGGAATTTATTATAAAGGCATAAAGCTCATACCATTTCCCACCCTTAACCTGACAAGTATGAACACCAACTGACATTAACTGCAGTAACAGAAATAGCAAACCAAAGCCTCTAACTATGAAAAGCTTCAAACAAAAAATGATGAAAAACCCTATTACAAGGCGGGGAGTAAAACCATTTCTTAGGTTGGTACTTTGCTGTACTGCTAAGTTCACTGTTACACACATGTTATTAGGATAATTTTACCAAAGGTACAACAGATAATTTACCCTGCAAAGTTTCCCTTTGTCATTTTTAATCAAGTTAATCAAGTTACAACTTGTTAATCAAGGAAGAACTCAATAAAAGACAAACTAATGACACCATAATTATGATAACAGCAAAGGCTGGCAAGAAAGGCATATGTTCATTAGTATAAAACCTAGCTATACTCACTTCCATTTTACACTGAAATAAATACTTGGCCTTCCACTGTAACTACCAAAGAGCCAGCAGTTCTATTGATAGAGAAAAAGAACTTAACTTTTCTGCCTACCTGTCCGTTTTCACATGCTTGACTCTCAGACAACTCATATGGCGGTGACACAAAGTACATTTTTGCTCTAGGGAAACCAGGAATAATGTTGCTGAGCTGAAATCCAAACATCACCAACCAGCTTTTGACATCTAAAAATCAAAAGTAAGCAGGCAAGTGAGAAATAAATGTCCGTAAGTACAAGAAATCCACAAATTTAGGAAATCTACCTTTGATCTACTCAGTTTCAAGTAGCAGTTGAATTTAGGATTTATATTGCAGCATGGCACTTTACAGAATTGTAGTATTCCACAGTGAACAAACACAGGAACTATTGCTTCAAATTGATCCTAAGTAGTTCATCAGTGATGCACCACCTCTTTCATTCTCTTTCCATGATGGCACATTCAAACACTTTACTGTATGCAATACTTGTCCCATCTCTGACACCTCGTGACAGGGTTAGTGTAACCCATAAACGAGATTGTAAAAGGATGTTTTATTAGGTTAGTACTCCTGAGAACAGTTGCAAAGCCCTCTGGGAAAATGCATGGCTTCTCTTCTATGTCCTACTCCTATTAGCTGTCATCAGGTCTCTGGAGGCTCCATTAACTAACTGCAGTCAGAAGCTAGACTGGAAATTCAGACGTCTGCATTTAGATACTACAAGTAACCTCCCTGCTCAGGCAGTGGCACTCCAGGCGCAGCAGGGAAGGCGAGGGGCTGCAGGGGAGGGTCACGTCTCTGCTCTGGGATGTGCTTCGGGCAGTTCCAGCTCTCGGTTCGACCTGAAAAGCTCTGACTTCATTTCTAGTTGAAAAAGAGCAAGTAACTTCCACTAAGCTAATAGCAGTAATTCTCATTCAGCAGGTATTGAGAACTAATGATATTTTTTGGTTATCAAAAAGACATTTTTGAACAAAAAAAAGCTCATGACCCTTCTGTTTCCTACTTCTCTTTTCTGGTTGTCACAGGCCGAGAGGCAGTGTAGGAGCATGGGCACTTCTCATTTCATCTGGGCCTATGTTCATGACCATTTTTTAAAACCACCTCCCCTGCCATTTCCAGCAGCCTTCTCTCCTCACTGGCCTGCAACAGCTCCCAGTACTATTACTACTGCTTCTTCATGCGAGTCAAACTCCATGTCAGAGACAAGACAGGGTGGTGGCAAAGCACTCCCCAAATGAGGATCGCTGGCTGAATTTCTGCCGCTCACAAGCGCGGTGCTTGCAGCAGGCAGGTGCCCGGCATGCAGAGCACCGCAGGGCACCTTCCTGAAGCTGCAAACCTCTCGGGCGCGCTCAGCCACCACCCAGCACCTGCTCGCTGGTACAAGGTCAGCTTTCCCAGAAGTTTTAGTGGTGGTAATGTTGCATCCTGACAAGTGTAATACTTGGTGGTTATGGACATCTGACAGCAAACATCTCCTTTTCTTAGCCATTCCGACAGTAAAATAAGTAGTAAAATATTCCTCTTCTATGACGATATTTATATGCATCTCTGATTCCATGAGAGAGAGAGGTTTGTGTTTTTTTCACTGTGAAAACCAAGGTGCCAACATAATCACTTCTTGTGCAAGACAATTTGCTTAGGAACCATTTGCATAGAGCAACATATATTTTCATCACAAATGAAGTACTTTTACAGACTACAAGGTATGTGTTAGAACAAAATGCAATATATTTTCCAGGATTTCATCCAGTGAATGGATAAATGAAATAAATACAACTTCTGAATATAGCAAAATATCAGAAGACGGCACTGAAGATCTAAATCAAACAGTGGTGGATGTAAATAGATTTTTGTTGAATTTAGGACAACAGAGTTTGATCCCAAGGTAGTTTTAGTCAATATTTTCACCCTATCAGGTACAAATCCCACTATTGTCAAATTGCAAAGTAGCTACAGTAGAGCCAATAGTATGTTATACATACAACTAGGTCCCAAAGTACTAATGAAACCTGCTATAATTTTCTTTGAAGGAAATGCACACTTTTCTTGAAAATCAAATTACTGCTAAAATTAAGATAGCTAATTTTTTAAAATATCACTGTTCTAATTATTGTATACTACAGATTCAATTTTGAAAAACGCCTTTCCTGAAGACATGTTAATTACCTTTCCTTTTAAAAATTGCCAGCAGCTAGTTCAAGTACTGTGTGATCTTACTAAGTGAAAAATTATTACTAATTAAGAAGAGGTTACAAGTTTTACTCAATTCTAGTATACACTATCAAAACTATTATTTCTCTTTCTCAGCTGTACACATTCCATGAAATTTCTTAAGTCTTCCAGGAGGAAATAATTGTTAAAAAAACAATACTTTTGTTTTAAAGAATAAAGATTGTTTGCATATTAAAAACCAAATGGGAAAAAGAGATTTAATTAAATCCATTCTTGGTGCTAATTCATAATGTGCCCATGGGCTCAGTCAGGAGTTAATTTTGAAAGCAGCCCTGAAGGGAAGAGATAAGGAGAAGTTCTGGTTCCTGATTCTCCATCTAACCTGCCAGTGATTCTAGTAGGTGACTTCCCTTTTCTTTACACACTTTATGAACACATCTCCATACAGTGCTGAGTTCAATAGGAAGAGCACTATGACTGAGTTGAAATTGAATATTTAGGCCAAAATTACTTTTTTTTTTTTTTTTCCTTCCCATTATTCTTTGTGGCTTCTCATTTAGCACCCTTCATTCAGGGAGGTGCAGTAACACAGAATCAAGAGTAGCCAGACCTTCTCACAGCACAGAAAGGAAAATGGCCTAACCTGGATGCTCCCATACCAGTGAATGGCTAGTAAAGGGAAGTCCGATTTCTTTCCCAAATTAACTTCCAAATGATAGTGTTATTTATAAAAAAAAAAGTCAATGAAATCTCACCTGTTACGTAATTCTTTAGATCCAGTTCATTGCTGAGGGGGTTGTTACTCTTGAACATGTACAGATTGAAAGGAGCAGGTTCTTTACCAATGTTTTTCCACATTGTGTAATCAGGAGATGTCCAGCGTCCAGCAAGGACATCATAATCCCTTTGGGTAAAATGGACGAGTTTGGTTAAAGGATCATACAGCCCTCCATGGAACCCAATAACCAGCTGGAAATCAGGGTTAGAGTCGTAATAAATTTCCCCATACGCTGTGTACTGAAGCTGTTTGATCATGAGACCATTGATGCTGAATACGGCTAATGGAGTGCCTGTGTTATCAGAGGCAACATAATATTCTTCCCCGCTGCTACTCTCCATTGCAAAGAGGTGGCCTTGCAAATCATAATACAAAGAGGTAATTTCTGAATTGGAATGATTGTAGACATGAGTTACTCTTGTTGGATTGTGGAGATCAGCATAAAAGTACTGTAGATGATGCCCTAGGTTAGTCTTACAGGAAGCCCTTCGGCCAAGTCCATCATAACGGTACTGAACGCTCCACCCATTTGCTTTGTTGTAAGCTCTCGTTAAGAGTCCTTTGGAGTTGTACTCAAATACATCTGAGCCTCGTTGACACAGGAATCCATCGTCATCGATTTTGTATGGTATGTCACCTAAGCGCGTAATCCTGTCTCTTAGATCGTAGCGCAGAGGCATCAATCGGACACTGTTTCCAGGATTCAAGAGGTGAAGATTTCCATTCAGATCATAACTATAACGCCAGGTTGGCCTATCATTTACTGCTACGCTTTGCAGTTGTCCATCTCCATCATAATCGTAGGTGTACTTGGTTGTGTTGGCATATGGACCGAGTTTCAGTTCTCTTTTAGTTACCCTTCCCATGCTGTCATATTGTACAGTCATCCAGTACATCAGGGATCTGAACATTTCGTACTGAACTTCTTTAATGCGTCCGTGGGTATCAAAGTGTTTACTCAGTGTCATAACTGCTGTAGTAATAATTTGATTTATATCATAATAAATAACTCCAAATTTGCCAAAATGCTCTACTTTGCCAGAAATCTCATCATAACGGTAAAGATCAACTGGAAGAGGTGTCTCACTTATTATAGGTTTGATGCTTGCAATTCGAAAACTATTATCATGATATGTATAATCAAACCTCGCATTGACCATACCTTCTTCAGAGAATCTGTAGATTTGTTTGTCAACGAGAGGACCAATTTTACGATAGCGGATTGTACAAGAAAATCCTCCACTTTGCAAATTCACCATTTTTAGGACACCTGTAGTTTCATCATATCCAAAAGTAACTGCAGTACTGTCATAAACAATTTCTGATAATTTGGATAGCTTTCCATACTTGTAAAAGACTTGTCGACCAGTACCTAAAAATGATGTTTTCAAAATCCTTCCATCATCACTATAATCAAAAATCACTGATGCATTGCTTTCAGGAGGATTATAAATATTCCTAATGTAGCCAATGGACGTGTGAGTTGACATGCTGTGCCGAGCAACACTAGGCATAGTAACAGCATGAAGCCGGTCTGAAGAATCATACTCGAAGATGTACTGCCGTTGGCTCTGAAGCAGTAGTACCATCGACTAGAGAGAAAAAAAAACAACACATCCACAGTTACTGTCTTTCAGCTCGTGACCTCTGAGAGGTCATTTAAAAAAAGAAAAGTTTACTGAGGAGGCAGTAATGTTAAATTAATAAAAAGAGACATGTATACATTAGTTAGGGGCACAAAGCTGCTCTGGAGTATTGTCAGATTGCCGGATGAGAGGATCTGCTGCTTAGAAATCAATATGCTGACACTCCAGAGAAAGTGTAGGTTAGCAACCTATTAGCAACCCTCCCATTAGTAAGACTTTTATTTTTATTTTTTTAAAGGCTGCAGAGGAGTTAGGTAAATTACTTGATTTATCTTTCCACTAGCAATTGTAATCCACAGCTATTGCTGTGAAACACATGAGAAACTAAGAGAACATCAGCTCTGGCTTGCTTAAAACAAAAGATTCAAAGAAGGAAAAGGGAAAATAATAGGCGGTTTTGAAGTATTTAAGACTTTCATGATTAAAGAATCTTAATTAGGACAAATAAAAATGCATTGCAATATTTGCTTCTAATACATAATGATTACAGATGAATTACCTGTTTCTACTCGAACTTTTGGTCAGGTTTATTCATGCATTTTTGGCTTAGTTAAGCACAATTCATTGTGTTATTCTATGCCACTATGTGGTGGCCTACTCGCTTTCAGGAAAATATCAAAAGATAAAGACCATGAACAAAGTGTTTCTTACTAAAAATAAGTCATTTTTCAATTAGTCAACTGAATTTAAGAATTTTTGAGATCAAGTAGAAAGGGATTATTAACAGCTTACATCATACATATCTTCTTATGTCAAATTTTAGATAATTTGTGTGTTTATATGTTACATACAGAACTTAAAAATGAAGCAGATTAGTACTGTCTCTTTGTAGCTAATGTCAGAAAGTGGAACTACATCACCTACTTTTTCTAGGTAGGTGTAACTCCAAACCTTCCCATCCGCAAACATGCGTGATATGATCCTGCCTTGCTTATCTATGTCTGTTCTTTCACTCATGGCACCGCGCTGAAGCCCAGCCAGACGTCCATTGAAGAAATACGACACGTTGACAGCAGCCAGGCCACTGCTAGGTAGCCAAAGGAAGGGCCGTCCTAGCTGATCGTAAATTATCCTCAGTGTAAATTTCCGGTGATCATCATAGATTTTTTCTGTGCGTATATTCCGGTCGTAATCAATGGACAGTAAATTCCTTCCATGAACCTATTGAAATGAAAGAAGGCTGTATTCAGTGACCAGTGGACACTACACCTGCATGAATTTTCATAGTGAAAATAGCACGCATGAAGGAGAATGAAATTTCCCCACATTTTTGAAAAGTGTAGGACATTTCCCGATTAACAGGCTTTCATGCTCCGCTTCTAGGTATTTTCAGATACACTACTTCAAGTTTTTTACTGGGATATCTCCCATCTCCCTGCAACATGGGAGCTGTAATCTTACAGACAAAGGCTTCCCTCTTGTCTGAATGGACAGACGTACTGCATACCTAGGTCTTAAATCACAGACACTTAGCAGCAAAATGAGTGATTTTGCATGGAAGTAATTTTTCTACTTCTGCCATCAGTAGTTCTTAGCCTTTCTCCCTACAATGACTGCAAGGACAGTAGAAAAATATATAATTTTATAATTATAAAAAATACGCCCAGATTATTAATTCATTCCATTAGTGCTTTCTTCATTTACCTTCCAAATACTCAACAGATCTCTCAAGCAACCCCATCACTTGGGTTGTGTTTGATTTCTTCTGATCAAAAATCCTGGTCATGCAGGCTGGGATGGAGTTTTAGTTGTGTGAAACAAATGTCCTAAGTAATTAGGTTAAATATTTTTCATTTTATCCAGTTTTTCAGTTACAATTTTCAAATTAAAGCACAGCATGAAGCGTTTCAGTCCCAGATTTTTTACTTTTTTTTTTTTTTAAACAAAAGAGCAAAGCAGAAACAAAGGAGCATTAGAATGCCAAATGGTAAGGTTTCTACTGAAAGTGCTACAATGAGAGATATAAAAATACATTCACTGGAGGCTGAGCCACAGAATTCAGGCTAATGCTGTAATCTGATAAAGCTTCTTAAGTAATTTAATTGTAGATGCATCATTAATAAAGTAGAAGTCTTTAAATTAGATATCATTTGACAGCAATGACTACTTAAAAAGTATTCATCAGTTTCTGGGAATTTGTTCTTCAGCTTATATTTTACAGTAGCTTTGATTAAGCAACGTTTTCTGTTATCCGAAATTAAACTGCACATCAAACAATATGTAAATTAACCCTGAGCCTTTCTCGAGGACATAAAAGTTATTCTGAGATATTTTCACTGGCAGGGGTAAACCCAATTCCCATCCCAACCAACTCCGTAGTAATTCAGTTATACTGAAAGCAAATTTAAAATTAATACAATTTTCTGTTTGTAAAGAAGTAATTATTTCAAATTATCGCTCATTATCCTCATTTTTTCCATTAATAAAATTTAGCTCTTTAACAGTTTGCATTTCCTCAGCGGCAATCATTAGAAAAAGCTCTTTTCTGTAGGTTTTCCCAAAGGTTTTTCCAGCAACCACTTCTCCTGTGAGTCAAAGCAAAGACAGGGTATTTTTTTAAAAAACATCTTGGCAAAATACATCATATTCTGCTCTCCCATTTTAAAGGAAACAAGGCTATGGAAGGCAAACTTGACATCAGTACTTTCTCAACTGTTTACTTTTGTAAAGGAAAGATCAATCCTCATGACAGAGACATGTCAAAACTCTTTCTTTCATAGAGGTCTTGGGGAAGCAGGAGAGAGCTTTCAATTCTCAACAACATTTTGTTGTAACTTTAAAATAAAAGACTAGTATATGATTGAAATATCCTGATTTTTTAAAGATAGGCAGATTTTGTTAAGCCTTTCAGAAATATGAAGAATCAATTTTTAGCTTTATTTATTTATTTTAAATTTCTGAAGCTTTCAGAAAGTGTAACTGTAATCTGCATATAGGAAAGTCTGATTCCAGGTATCCTCCCTTTTCCCGAAGACATTACAAAGGTTATTAGTTTTTTTTTGTTTCTTTCTTTCTTTCTTTTTTTTTTTTTTTTTGCCTTAGATAACTGAAGTATTCGTTTTTTGAAATGATTACACACAAGAGCTATGCACACAGACAAACATCACTCGGGGAATAAAGAAGCACCTGCTTGGATAACTCAGTAACTTCATTTTCATTTGTATAAGAAGTAAAACCACAGAGTGTAATTGTAGTGTCATATTAATTATATAGAAACCCAAACAAAATGACTAACTCCCACTCTTTTTGGGAACACTAGTAACACTATTGCAAATATCATGACTGAAGATTATCTAACAAGCCATTTCTCTTTTGTTCTGCTACCTACATGCACATCTGTTTCTTCCTTTCGCTGCTGCTGAACAAGCTGCAGTAGGGAAGAGCCCTTCTGTGCGCTGGCACAAGGTCTTGCAACAAAATCACTTAAGTTGCAGTGTATCAAAAACTCTTCTGAATGAAATTTTATCAAGACTTTATCTGAAAATACTAGCAAGACATCGAACGTGTGGCACATAAAATAGCGGACAGTAAGTTGGGTAATGTAAAGGGGAGGTATAGCTCTTCCCGTCTAGGCTGACAAAGTTCACCCAGGCACGGCTGCAGAGCCCCGCACGTACAGCCGGATGCCTCCGGCACAGATAAGTGCAGCTGGGAAAGCACAGGTAACAGCACTGCCTGGAGAAAAGGGCTCTGGGTCTCAGAGCAGAAAGGGTTCAAAGCCTTCAGGGACTTGCAATCGTTGTACAAGTTACTTCGTGCAACCACTGTCATGGTCTGCCCCTATTAAAACACACCTGTTTTATTATGCTCGTGTGCCTTTGTGCCTGATGCACATGGATGGAAGAGGTCCCCGTTTGTGTGTTTGGTACAAATAAGAAGTGATAACAAAGAATGAAGGCATGACTGCACTATCGTCTTCAACCCAGATGAAGGGTCTGTACTTCCACTTGTACTTCACATTCAGCTCTGCCGACACTTATGAGCAAGTCCAAGAATGAGAATTAACAGTAAGTTCTCATAAGAGATGAGTCCCATATAATAACAACCCCTTTCACTAATAGCTCATCCTGAAATAGGGATTCAGGTGATGGCTCCACATGCCTTCCCACTGGTCTTCCCAACGCTGCGTTTGTTCTGCAGCAGCCCCGGCTGGTCCGTACTTTCAGGTGCACAGCTGCCGTAGCTGCCCTGCCTACCACCTGCTCCCCCAGTTTTCCAACACAGTTGCTCTATTTCATTCACTAAACAATTTATAAAGATGATTTAGAATAAATGAGATGCAAATAAATTCTATGCTTTCTCCCTCAAATTTCATTTTCAGTCCACTCAACCTGTTATAATCTCATAGTGATTTTCATTTAAAAGAGCTAAATGGATATGTGATTACTGTTACAGGAACTAACACCAGACAATTAAATGTTGAGGTGTTGCTAGATAAAGCAGTGTTTTGATTTGCATAAACATGATGCAAGAAAATCCATCTCAGGCAAGGTTTCAGCTCTAAGACGTGTTTAACTTCAGCTAATTACCACAAGTACCTCTATTAAATTTTTAGTATTGAGAGTTAGGATTACAGCAGTTTCATTTTAAGGTCCTATTTATTTTTATTTTGAACACCTAGTCAAAATGCAGAGCTGATCTATTTTCTACTTACAGTCAATTTCTGCAGGTCAACACATCAAAAATCAATTACACAGCCATGAAATTTAGCCATTAAGGATTAGCTGCTAATCTTATTCCATTTTTTGTCTTATCTTCCCTCTCTCACAAAACGTGCACTTTCTGAGGATTTGTGAAAATAAGGAAAGACTTGTTAATTCAAGACTGCGAATTAGATGTTAAGCAATAGGAAATATCAAAATTCAACATCCTAGTCTAATTAATTTTTGTAAATTACTGAGTTGTTGGCTACATATATTGCATTTAATATGGTCGTCTTGAACACATAGAACTGTATCTCATGACCAATGACATTAAAGAATTATTTAAAAGAACCAGGATTTGGATCAGCACTACATTTTTTTGTTTTTCGGCCCAGTATCTCAAAATCCTTTCAAAACTGTATATACTGAGGAAACCAGAGGAAGTTTGGATATTTAAGGGGTGAAAAACAGGCTAGATGAGCAGAGAATGGGATTAATCTGGATGCAGCAGATCTTTCATTTGGCACATGACCAGAGTGTCTTTCATTTCCTATGCTTAGGACTTAGTAATTCTGGCAATTATTTTCCAATCATGCCATTTGGGACAGGGAATCAACACAATATGTGTGTCTTGATGAAACTGTAGGGGGATTTTAGGTAAGCAGAATGTAACCACTTTAACAGTAATTGCGTTGGCTTAACAGACTAACTGTGGTAAGCGTGCCATAGAATTTTTACAAATGATGGCTGGTCAGATTTTTTTTTCCTCACTTGCAGCAATATTCTGGCTATTTTTACCAACCTCTTTTGGAATACTTTTAGTAACGAAACTTCCATAGCTTATTACAGAAGATGATTCCATGTACTTAACGGGCCTCTCAAATAAAGAAAAGATTCTCACATCAAAGACAATCCCACAGTCGCACATTTTAAAGAAGTAAAAATAGAAAAGAGATGTTCTTCAAAATGGAAAGTTGTCTGCCCACAGAAGAAAAGACCATTATTGTAATGTTGCCATTACAATAATTCTACTTACCCTGAGCTTCCTTCCAAACACAGTCACTTTGCCTTTAATCTGTTCTTTCCTCAGACGCCATTCAATTGAGTTCAAACCATTTTCCATTGGTAGAGAAATGTTACATCGTCCTATGGTGGGAGTTACAGTCCCGGCCAGGACATGAGGTTCGCTATGAAAGCTAATACTCATGCCATTGGCATACATCACTCTCAAAGTACCATTATTACAGAGCTGGTAGCTGTTCCTCACTTGATCTACAGCAATAATGAAAAGAAAATAATTTAGCTACTTCAGTCATAAAGAAAACATATAGCTTAATTTGATTGTTTTTTTATTGCACTCCTGTTGATGTTAAATGAAGTCAGCCTGCAATTACCACTTACGTGGTACTATGGTGGAAATTACAGATGTTACTGATTCATGTAAAGAACAGTAGTGTAACAGTGAGCCTGCAGAGAGATACTATGTTTATTTCATTATGTTTTTCCTTTAGTCTTAATTATGAATCAAAATGCACAGTGATATACTTCAACCACATAATTTATTTCTAATACAAACAAAAAGTCCTGAAAACTGAACTGCTGGATAAACAACAAAACATTAAATTCTAGGATAAAAAGAAAAAAAACAAAACCAAAACCACACAACTGTTGGACTCTTTATGAGTGTGAACAAGTAAGCTCCTCTTCTTTTTCTGTCTCTGTTTAGAAACTGTCTCCAAGGAGGCGCTTTGAACAGAATTAGTTTAGCTTTAGATCCTCAAGGTATGAGGCTCCAGCAATACAAGCTGGCAGCCACAGTCCCTTATTTGTCATTCTTCATTCTGCCACGCAAGAACTGCCCTAGCCAATCACACACCCGGCCTTTTTGCTTTCTGAGAGAAGTTATAAAAATAATCCAGTACTTTTATGGCAGCGCTATTCTCCCAACTCCTTGACACAGGGAAGTCTATTCTAAGACAATCAGGATGGAGGGTTATAGTGTGCAACTGTCACCAAAGCATCAATATTTGTTTGACAAAAGGACAGCATCTACATAATTAATCATCTGGTATAAGAGGAATAAAGTCTTTGTAACCAGACATGTCACGGTATAATAGTCCATAAGTGTTGACATTTATGTCAGGAGGAGACTATTGTTCAGTGATGATGTTCTTATTCCAGTGACATTGTATCTTAATTAAAAAAACCTCAGCATTCACCAAATTTTTTGCGTCTATGGTAACTGCGATTGCTTTTGCTGCATCAGATACAATGCTTGGGTGGTGCTGGAAAGCTCTACATAAACATTTAACCATTTTGTTGCTAATCTCTTCTGACATGCTTGGGCTGTAACGCCGTTCTCTGATGTGCTAATTGTGGCACAAGATCATCCACTGTTTTACATTTTATTTAATGGTAGTGTATACATTTGGAAGACTCACGTCTAATATTGAAAAGTACCTGTGCTTGTTTCTCCACAAGGATTTTTACACAGATAGCCAACATTCATCAGTCAGACTGCATCTTTGTGGCAGTGAAGTCAGAACCAATTTGGCAGTGAAGCAGAGAGAAATATGTGAGTGGGTATAGTGAACCTAATACAAGAGGAAACAGCGGGACTAACTTTCATCAGCAGATAATGACCACACGTATTTGAAGCAAAGCATGATTGTGAAATGTCTCTTACCTGTCCTGAAGACCTGTCATTTTAGGAATGAGCTTTATAGGAGTTTGTCTTGCAAACCTTATACTTTTTCCCCTGCTCATGACTGTACTTATGACACGAATCTTTTGAGACTTGCTTTCTCAAATTGTGTGTGTGGTTAGGAGATGTGCTGAGAAGTGCACTTTGGTACCTTGAACAACTGTATAGGAAGCCTCCACAGAGGAGAGATTTGTGATGACCGTGACATCATCATCCCGATTAGAATTCTCAATGTCGATGGTAATAGACTTTTCCATTTCTCGATGAAGGCTAGTTACCACTCCAGTGGGACGTGTTACATTGGTCAGGCGCCCTTCATGATCATAGCTAATAGAAAAGTTAGTAAGAGCAAAAAAGCATGAGGATATATGTTCATTTCAATACCCAATGTATTAATAATGCACCAAATTTTTGCAAAAATACAGAATGAAACAGATTTTCAAGAACATTCTGGCCATAACTATTTCTCTGTTTTTGAAAGAGTCTATGATGATGAAAAATTAATTTTAGAGATACTGATCTCAACTACGTGAGTGTAAATTCAGGCTAGCCTCTTTTAAAATTAATTAAATTATTATGGATATACAGAGTGATATATGGCTCAGTCACAATTTGTAAATTCATCTGTGTTCTAATTGTTGCATTTCACTCTAAGGAAGTGGCATCATTGTGGATACTACAACATACAATTGCATACACTGTACATTTGCAATTGAATACTTAGTGAAAACTACTAAGTATGGTTTTAAATGACATATCAAGGAATAAACTTGCCATAAGAGACTAAGAGAGACATCAGCTTTAGAACATAATCATTTCATTTAGATCTTATCTGTGGTACTGCACTGCATTTTTGCGTGAATCTTTTGCTCATGAAGATGAATGATGAGAAGTTAAAGAACAGGATAGGTTGGAGGTGCACAAAGGGCAGCAGTCAGCACTCAGAATATACCATAGAAGATTAATTAAGTGCTCCATAGGCATAAAAATAAAAAATAAAAGTAAAAGGGCTCTCCATGAGTTTATTGAACCTTAGAGAAGCCGTTAGATTTGTTTAGAGTTATAAAGCCTGGGAAGGGGGCAAAGAAGGAATGCTCCCTAAAATCAAATCATACTGTTTCTCCCTTTCCTTTCATATGCTATATTTCTGTGCATACATATGCTAAAGAAGCAATCCCTTGGATTTTAGGGGCAAGAAATGGGGACCTGAAACACAAAATCAGTATTCCTCTAGTTGCTGCAATTCTCTACTTGTGCAAGAGTCTCTCACCCAGCTGCTACCAAAGCGCACAGCAGAAAGACAAGAAAAAATGTCCTGTGTAGATAAAGGGAAAAATTTAGGTAGAGATTGAAACCAACTGGTCATCCTTCCAATGTAGAAATCCAGGGAGTGGGAAGCCTGGAAGAGAACTGGTAAATCCATTGCACTGCCTGAGAGTAACAGAAGAGAAGAGTAAGTACATGTAGTATCACGAAGCTAGATGATATCTTTGTAGGTCTGTGTTTAGCTGTAAAGAAGAAAAAAATCAGTGCTTTCAACATGATTTTTTACAATTAAATCATTCAGAAACCTCAAAGTAGGCCGCCTGAACTGTGCAGCATATCTCCAAAATTAACATACAAAATAGGCTCCTCAGTTAACACAAATATAAAATATGCCTTTCAAATCCATTGCAAATGATTGCACCCATTCAACTGAATATGGAGGAGGAAGGAAAAATATCACCTGCGAAGCAACAAGTCTTACCAGAACCAACGGAAGTATTAGGCAAAGAAGTAAATCAATAAAACAAAGCATCATGCGACCTAGAAGGAACCAATAATATAGTGTGTTCATTTAAGCAGTTGAGGATCAAATAAAGATTAAGCAGCATGATTTTTCTTAATAAAAGTCAAAAGTTTCTGCCCACTAGAATATATATATAAATATATATATATATATATATATTACCATATCAACAAGATACTGGATAAAACATTATTTAGGTAGTCTATGAAGGGGGTTTTGGTTAAGTCTATATAAAAGTATACGCAAAAAAATACTGCAAAGTACTCATAAAGCATAGATGAGGGGTGAACTCGATCCAGCCAAACATCCACCTAGCAAGGAAAAAGAAGCACAAAAAATGGATTTTCAGAAATCTAAAAGGTTAATAATGTGATACCCCCTCTCTGTATACGGGCTACTTTTGCACACCTGGTGATTAGCAGAGGTATGAAGAGAATACTTAGGTATCAAATATTACAGAAGAGACAATGTTATTTAGGACAAAACTGGAGAAGTCTGTGAGTGGTTTCAGAGTGACTATGTAGATCCTGGTGAACATCCAGAAAAATGGCTGGTGAAATTCCCCATCAGCAAATATATTTTAGGTAATGCAAATGAGACAGATTAATTTAAACTCCTCATTCACATTGCTGGGTTTTTAATTAACTCAGGAAAAATTCCTGGGGATTGCTGTGGGCTACTCACTGAAAATCTCTGTTCAAAGTGCAAGGACTGTCTAAAAGTAAATATGGATGAGTATGTACAGAGACTGAAAGAGAAAAATGAAAATATTCTAATGCTATTTCTGTATACCAGTGTTTTGCCTCCCCCATCGTGGGGCATTTTTCCCAGTGCTGGTCACACTATTTGAAATCTGAAATAGCAGAGATTAAAAGGGTTTATAAGACAACAACAGTACTCTCTATGACGATCTGCAGATCATTTAGTTTATAAGCGAGACAAAAGAATCACTACTTAATTGTATATACAGATTGCAATACTAATGTATAAAGAAAGTATTGCTATTTATGCACTGCATCAATAAAATCCTATTAAAAATGATAGGTAAAAAATATAAAATAAACCAGAAAACTTTTTTGTACTCTGTAATTCAGAAGTGACATATTATTGAGATTTTTTTTGAATTTATGTATTCTTGAGAGCAAGTGTTTAGCTGACTATAAAAATCAGGCATTTATCTGAATTATAAGAATAAAGTTATACAGGAATTTAATGGTTATATACCTTTCTTCTTCATGACATGAACCCAATTCTAAACAAATCAAAAAAGAAAATTTGGCAACAGAAAAATATTACTAATCAGCCTGGGACTTCTTGGGACTTCTTGTATCTTCTTTGGAAGCAGCTACTACATATCACAGTATGACACAGCATTAGGCTAGATGAATCCGATCTGATAAGGCAATCTGTGCATCTTCAAATGAGGTGGATTCTGGATACATGGAAATTATGGAGCTTTTGTTACCCCACCTAGAGCATGGTTTCATTGCAATCTTTTTCTGTTAATAAAATTACAGGGAGGAGAGAGTGAATGGATCCTTTCTTAATCCCAGTATCTCAAAAAAACCCTGTGCCCACTAATAACTTTCTAACACATCGCTTCACCGCGACCAAACCTGACAGAGCGGGTAAAGGTTGCTGCGACAGCAGCTGCCACGTGCTGCTCGCACATAACGCAAGCCACGGGGGCCCCGCAGACGGGCGAGCTGTTGGGTGAATCTGTCTGCAGCCTGGAGACGGTGCCTGACAGCCACGCAGCAGCCACAGGCGCGTAGGGACGGGATGGACGCCGTAGCTCAACCCCAGACGCGTTTCAGCATTTGTTTGTAACATTCTCAGAGAGCTACAAACATCTGGACCGTGCATCCCTTCAGCAGGCTTGTGGTAACACTCCGTGGGATGTCTTCCCGTGTCCAATATTATGGCACCTCTGTATCTTACGCCCTTTTTATTGCTAACATTCTGGTCTTTGAGGTTTGAAATGTGGAATACAAGCTCAACAGCTTGTAAGTGGGAGTAGCCAGAACGGTTTTGTACACAGAATTGCAGAAAGGATTAAGAGCAGCTTTTGACCTAACATAGAGCACATCCACATACATTTACATACATATTCTCTCTCCCATAAAAAAAAAAAAAAACAAGCTGATTCAAGAAGAAAACTAGCATTCTCTTAGGATGTTCCAAAGGCCAAATGGAATACCACTGAGGACCACTTCAAAGATGCGTGCTTCCTGTCCCAAACCAACCTTAAATTTCCCCCATGTGAGCCTGCTGTTAGCTGTTACACTATTTAAAAGCCTTACCTGTTCCTACTGTGTATCAACTACATGCATATAGACATGCACTATATATCTATAACATACACACATATATATTAAAATAACTTGTGTGTGTGTTTGTCTGCATATACACATGCATACATAGATATACTGTAAAATTCAATTCCACGAGCATTTTCAGGGTGCAGTTTCACATAAGCAAGAGGAATAACATAACTGGATTATTTTTGTAACTATGTGTGTTAAAGAAATACTCTTGGTAAAATACTAAGGAGAAAAAACCTCCAAATCTCTGCCAACAGTCCATATGAAAAATCAGTGGTTCAATTTCCAGGGCCACATCAGAGGACGACCACGAGAGGGCAATGCTTTCCTTTTTAAGGAAAAGAAAGGCATCGTGGACAAAACACTGATGCGCAATGCTAATTTAGATGTCTTTTGAGCAGACTGAACACATTTCCTTATAATCCTGCGTTACTTATTTTTTCTCTAAAAAATAAAGTGGTGGCCAAGATGAATACATTAATAAACTAAAAAAGGTGTGCATCATTACTATTCTGCAACCTTAAAGATAAGCCTATAATTTAAAGTTAAATGTAAAACCATTTTTACACTTTCTAGCTAGTAACTTGAGAAATGGTATTTAGCAATCATTAATTAACTATCTGAAAAAAAATACAGGCATCAGACTTGTCCTACTTAAAAGTCATATATATATTCTGAATGTTCCATTTAGATTCTACTTAAAAAATGTTTTGGTCAATAAATTGCAATAAGACTGTTAAGAATATGCTAACTATTAAAGAAAATCTGACTAGTTTTTCTAGATTTTTAATATACTTTTGAACTTCATCTGATAAATTTCATTTAAAGAGGAAATTCTGTCTTTTTAATCTATATGCTCATGAACACCAATGTGCTTTTGGGTTATCTACAAATTATGCGAGTTACACAGGGGTCTGACAGATAGCTGGGGATGTAATTTCCTCACTTGTCTCAAGAATGAACAATCAGTAAAGTTAATCAACATTTTATCAACCATGAGTAATATATGAGTCTGAACAGAAAGATAATTTGAGCTCCAAAAGAAACCGTTGTATTAAGGTTTACAGACATAGGCAACTCAGTAGGAGCCATAGATTGCTGGGGGCTGGTTTGGATTTGAATTATTTGCAGTCTTGCTGGTGACTAAGAACAGGGGCCCAAGCTGGTAAAACAACAACACGTTTCTGAATGTCGCGCACAGTCCTTCATGTTGGAGGTGGGTGAAATTCCTCACTGGCCTCAAACTACGGGCAGGAATTTAGGTGGTTCCGTACCCACCTACAGGACATGGCAAAACTGATGAAATCAAGCAGCCACTTAACCGTGTCCAGCATCATACTAGACTGAGGTGCAAAGGCCTTACTCAGTATCAGTGGAAAGCCTACAACAAATTTCAATAGGATCACTGCAGGGCCTAATCACTACCATTTGAAAAATAAATGTATGCTTAATATATCCAAAAACATTCTTACTCATAAAATGTTGTCCATCCTGTTTCATCACTCTTCGTTGCTAAGAGACCACTGTTTCCATTATAAGTCATTAATCCAAGTTCCAGGGTCTGCGTTGAGACTAGCTTGAGTCCACCATTAGTGCCAACAGCCAGCGTGACAATCTGATTATCTGGCATCAGTAAATGGCGGGGCATTCCACTGGCATCCCGACGGACCTTCAAGGAGTTGCCATTGCTGTCCATCACCTCCGTGACATCGTTATCGCTGCTATAGGTGAAATTGTACAAGTACTCCCCGGTAACAAGGCTGAGAGTGTACTGGTGAATCCCATCAGCATTGAAGACATACAGCTCCTGTTCTCCTGGAGATGCAGCTTCATATTGGTTAAAAGAATTAAGAATGGGCCTGTTTTTACTGACAGCCCTAATGCGGATATTTCCAAGATCAGCTATGTAGATGGTACCATCTGGGGCCACAGCTAAGGAAGATGGTGAATTTAAGATGGCATCAGTGGCATACCCATCATCCCCAGAATAGCAATTACAGTTGACATCATTTTTGCAATCACAGTCTGAAGCTGCCCCTGCAAGAAGGCATATTTCTCCATTGGTAGTTACCTGGCGTAGCCGATTAATTTTTTTTTCGTCTGTCTCACTGATGTAAAGAACTCCTGTGTGTGAGATGGCAATGGCACTGGCTGATTCAAGTGCAGAATGAATAGCCAGTTTGCTAAGAGAGTAGTCTATACCAGGAACCTGGCAGTGCATGGGGCGTCCAGCAATAATGCTAACTTGATGGTTTTCTGTGATCCGTAAAATAACATTGTTCTCTAGGACATAAAGTGAGTTGTCCATGGGATTGACAGCGAGATCAGTAGGCCACTCCAGCCGTACCTATGAGTTGCACAAATTATTACTGTAAAACTCGTAACTGAAAAGTACACTTCTAGTGTTTAAAATTCCATGTGTAACAACAGCAAATTAGTGAGGGGTTTATCAGCGTAAATCATGAAACTAAGCCATGAACTGTAGCTATTTCAAACAATTATTTTCTTTTTCGGAAATATTAAAGCTATGTGCTGTGGTAACTTCGGCTAATTGTGTTTCTGTGCAAAGAATGAATGCTACATTGTGAAAGCTCTACGATAATTAAAGAAAAACAGGCAATTAAGACAATAACTCCCATTATCTCAACCTTATTTCTCTATAGTTGCATAAATAACCTGTGTTAACCACAGTAAAAGGATGGTTCACTCATTTCAGTAATGAATCAAATATTCTATCATCTTGTGATGCATAATGTATTTCTTAAGTGGCCAGGCAGTCATCCAAAATAGATGCCCATCTCTTCTAAGGCTGACAAGACAAAAAGCAGCAAGAGTCTACCTGGCTGACATCCATGCTGGAATCACAGCTTAGAGGTCGAACAGCAGTTAGGTCATTGGAGCCCAGCAGAGTTGATATTATTCCATTCTGATCCACTTTTCGAATCATAGTGGCATCAACAAAATACATGAGTCCATACTTATCCACTGCAATTCCTGCAAGTATGAGAAAGAGTCCTCAGTGAAGCTCCTAAGCTAAGGTAGGCTGATCACATTAGCAAGTTTACAAAATGGTGATGTTTGTTCACTTTTCCTGCCTTCCAACTTGTAGCTCTGGCTTCTGAGCACGGGTCCTGGAATCCTCCAAGTAGCTGTAGTTCTGCTGAATAAATGGCATGAAGCAGGTTTATCTTTTGGGGCTTTAAATAAAAGAAAACCAAACAAATCCCCAAAACATACCAAGTTGTCAGCAGAATGCATCAGCTTATTTCTAAATTTTAACTCTGTATGAAATATTACATAACGCAATAAAAACAATCTCCTAAATTTTAATCTCAGAAATCTGAGGTACTGTTTCCTTGATTTGAAGGATATAATGAGGATGAAGAATTTTTAGAATTCTTTTAAAATTGGTTCAAAATTTTTGAAAAATTAATAGGACATTACGTTCTTTCAGGATGTTTTTAAATTATTTGACCTGTTACAATAAAGAACATGGGCAGAACATCTGGCTTTTTTAACTGACCAGGATTTCAAACCTAGGAAAAAAAAAAAAAGGTTCAATGCCTGTCACCTTGGAAGTCCTTAAAGAGGAAAGGCACAGAAAATGAAAGGGTGAACTCCTGGAGGATGCTGCTGCCTGTCATGAAGGAGAGCAGGCTTTTTCCTCACTTGACTTTCCTGCTTTAATTTGGTGCACTGTCTTGTCCATTTCTTGGGCTGAAAATAAAATATTCATCTAAAAATTTTGCCTTAAAGTGGTTGCAGTGCTCATCCTATTGGCCAGTGAAAGATACAGCTTTATCTTCTCAACTTCAGTGAAGAGGCTTAACTTAAAACATGCAAGCTGTACTGTCCTGTTAACATACTTTGTACCTATAAACTGAAACTTCTACCTATACAAAGAAACAGGAGCTCTTATTTTTATTCACTTTTACTATCATGTAATTACCCTCAACCATTCTAAGAAAAAAAAACCAAAGATCTTTGGAACATCTGACAATACACCTGATTAATTCATACTTACAATTAAGATGAAACAATGGAAGAAAACCTTAAAAAGCAATACATTCCCAAATCTCTACATCACTGAATTTTTTTTGTTAAAACTTAGAAACTCAAAAGGGCAAAAATTCTCTTTTTTTTCCCTTCCCATCTGAAGAAAAAGGTGATACATAAAATAAAAGCTCAGAAAAATGCCACAGTGGGCAGTTTTTCTTCTGAAATACTGTATCTCAAACAGTATTTTGTTTCCCAGTTTACATGTTTGCTTCTTGGAGTGAGCGGTACCCTGCTAATTTGTGTTCTGTTCTCCTTTTGCAGCACTCAGTGTTGGGGTAATAAAGTTTGCTTTAACTAAACAAAGCACGAACACTTGCCAATCCACTGTAATTAAAGCACGGAATAAAAATTACCAAGCAAGTAGTGATTTAATTGCCAGATAATTATTTCCACATCCAGCCTAGCCTCACACAGTCATTTTCTCTGGCTTCTTTTACTACTTTACCTCGAGGGCTCATTAGGGTTGCGTCCACTGCTTTCCCTCCATCTCCACATCTGGCTTCGTCAAAGGGCAGGCATTGCTCTCCAGTCCCTGCTACCACTTCAGAATTACCAGCTAGGTCTTTTGTGCCAGTGAGGGATTTGACTTTGTATATCCGTCGACTGTTGGTGTCTGACACATAGAGTGAGCCCGAAACAGGGTCCACAGCCAGATAGTATTTATGAGCAGGATTGTTGCTTTACAGAAAAAGAAAGCATAGAACAGAAACAGCTGAGCAGTCAGAAACTTCACAGGCTTTCAGAGCTTAGATGTTCATCAGACACACAGAGATCTGGAAAGAAAGTCTGACACCTTCATACAGAGGTGGGATCTGAAGAACTATTATTTGAGGATTTAATTTGATTAGGGACTGGTCAGTGTTTCAGAAGGATTGTCATTCCAAATCTCATTCTCCTTGCTACACCAAACATTGTGTAATAGAACCCAATAAGCCAAAGCCACACAACGGACTTTCCTCTTCATCTCTTTAGCCCTTTAGATGTACTTCAGGTCAATTCTCTTTGGCTTATGTCTAACTGTNTTAACTTCCCTGGAAAGGAGAAGTCATAGGAATAAGATCAAAGATTCAGCTTCTGAGTTACCTATATTATGCCACAAGATTTGTGAGGTCTTGCATAAATAGGAGGCAGAAGCATAACAAATTTATTCCTAAAGCAAATTCATTCTTATTCATTCTTATCAAGAATCTCATTTACGGTAGATGAAGATGGTTATGTAACTAAAACCAGAGAGACCTGAAGTGTCTGACTTTAACTCCAAACCTTCTGTTACTGACAAACTGGTCCTCAGCTTGAGATTAGAACGGGTATTTATATGGAAAGCTACTTCTCTTATGAAATATATGTTTTTTGACAGCTTGTCACATTTTGGAGCTACTTCAGCAAATCATCTGCAAATTGAGAAATGTCAATCTTAGCGATATATATACATTCACATACATAGAACTGCAGCGCAGAAATATTTTCAAAATCTTGCCTGGCTAGTTTAACTCAATTTAGTTGGAATTTAAGCATGATCTGGATTTTCCAGCCTTTGGAATCTATGGGTGAGCATAAATAAGGTCGATGGTGGTTTCAAAACATAGAAGACAAATGAAGACAAGAAGAAAAAAAATGAAGGTTACTTACCAGTAACCAGAGAGATTTGCCTCCAAATATCCACACTCCTAGTTTCAAGGGGCAAAAGTACCCATCTCCAAGAGTGAGGATATGCAGAGATAAGTTATGATGGACATAAGCCATTTCTTGATCAGATTCACTGAAAGTATAGTAAGGGCACTTTCGGCAGATGGATTATCAGCAGCACAAAGACAACTGCATTTATGTGGTCATGACCAGATTTGGAGGAATGAGGAGGCGCAAAAATATCACTTTCTACAGATATCTTCCTCTACGCCAGTTTTTGGCATATCATGATTTTAGGTCAAAAACAGTTTGTTCTAAAACTGTAGAAAGTAGGAAGGAGATTGGTTTGATCAAAATTAAATAGGCAGAGGTAATACCATCTGCTGAAGTCTAGGAGTGTAGAAATTAGAGATGAAAAAAATACAATAAACAAAAAAATACTTGGCAGTTTTATTTCATGCATGAATCTCAAAGTACTTTATAAAGATGGGTATTATACCCATTTTACAGAGGAGGAAACTGAGGCACAGAGAGGTTAAGTGGTGTAGACAAGGTTATACAGGGAAACTAGTGACATGCTTGAGATTAGAGCACAATCTCTTTATTCCCCAAGTTCCTCTCCTTATCCTCAGCAGCAGAGTGCACCTCTTCACTATACTCTTATCACATTCCTTCTCATCCCTCCAAAACAAAGCTTAATCTTCTCTGCCACACATAAAAATATTTTTCCACTTCTTCAGTCTCTCAAGTATCTTAGTCATACAAACACCTGCACATTACTCATTGTTTTGAAATTCTGCTCTCTCTTCTTCCACCATACTTCTCCCTGAACACTTAAGACCACAACTTCACTATGACAATAGCACTGTGCCATACCTCACTTTGCAAATACACCCAAATTTAACTCCGGGCTTTGCAACAGCAGCAGAAAAGCCAACACCTACATGCTGCTGCTGCAGGCTTGCTGCATCTCTGCTGTGTTACCTTCCTGAGTGCTTTTTGCCTGGCTCTCCTGGACCAACAGGGGCCCCCCACCTTGGGGGAACGGGAAGAGTTGAGGCAGGTACAAGCTGGAGCTGGGCACAGACCTATCTGCTGGCTGCTTGAGCCAGGGCACTCCCCTGGCCTCGGTGGTCTGGGCTGCTCTGACCAGAGCCTGTGGGAGCTGCTCTACCACTGCTGCAGGTCCGGCACGGCCTGGCACAGAGCCGCAGCCACCCTGCGAGACCGGAACGATCTCTGTTTCTCAGACGTGATTTTGCCAGCCTGTGCCTGCCTTCCTAAGGGAGCATGCCCCTACTTCCCTTCTGCCCACAGCTAGCCTTAGGTAAGTCCCGCTGTTTGGGGACTTTGGCACAATACAAGTGGTGGAAGGCAACATGCATTCACTGCCTCCATAAAACTAAGAGATTCTTACCTCAAACAGGGATGTGTTTTATAAATGAATAGTAAGTAGTTCTCAGACTGGCATCTGAGCAACTAAAGATCTTCTGCCTCTCTTTTCTCTGTGCCATTGTAATCTTGTATTTGAATTATAGGAAATGAAGGAATATACCATGTTTTAAAAGATTTTCCATAACATTTGATATTGCTCAGAGGCCTCTGCCAATAATGTGTCTTCCTCGAGCCCTCCCTGGTGAGTGCAGCAGTTACCATCTGCAGCCTTACTCTGCTCTGCTAGGAAGCCTGGTGCCTGATAGCAACTACAAGCAGCACCAGCTTGTGGTTGCTATTCTTCTCATGCATGCATTGATAGTGTTACAGTAGCTTTTCTTGAAATATAACCAAAAAAGAGAAGATGCCGAGAGCAAACCTCTAAACACCTGAAAAATTAACTAAGCTTATAATTGCAAATGAGAAGCCTCTAGCATCACCAATAGCCACTAGCAAATTGTGAATGAATTCATATAGATAAGAAAATTCAGTGGAGTTACACTTGATGTACCAAAATATATTGTGAACAGGAAATTACATTATTTAGTCCAGACCGTCTTTTGCATCTAACTTACATAGCAGAAGTGAAGGGATACCAAAGTATGGCTTTAAATAGGTTGTGGACAGAATAGTATGGAAGAGTTTTTAACAGCTCTTCTTGTTCTTGCACTTGATATTCTGCAGGGTGAACAACCCTTTCCACCTGGCAAGGTATGGCATGGAAGAAGGTACAAGCATTTCCTATGCTACTCCCATCCAGAATGCCTAGTGCTAAGAGGAAAAATCTTTTCTCTTAACATCCAGAAAGGCTATACCTCACTTGTGGATCTTACAGTGATTCTATCTAGTGGTTGCACACAACCTGCCCCACAGGCTGACTGTTAAATGTATTTAATGAAAGAAAACAGAAACTAACTTATAAAAAAGGACAGAGGGTTCAGGAAATCACCAGTGACCGGAAAACGCATTTTTGACCTATTTCCAGTCATTAGTGTTTTTGTGAACCTTTCTGGCATTTGTAAAACTGCTGTTGTAGTTTACCTCAACCATTTAGATCAATTACAGACAGCAGTGAGAAATGTTTATATAGAAGTTAGCTTTGGGTTCATTATACTTACATTCTACTAGAAATTTCTAATTACTGTCAGAACTTATTTGGTTGCTTTTTGACTACATTTCATAATTGCTAACGCTTATCATATTCATAACACACAATTAGCACATAAAATGTTTCTATATATGGTACATGAAGAACATAACATTACACAAGAAGCACAACACAAAAAAGCAAACACAATGAAGCAAACAAACCATATCAAATTATATGGGAAAGAGCTCGTGTCTTACCTATGTTTAAACTCTTTATTTCTTTATAGAAGGGGAACAGAAGGAAAAAGAACAAACAGTTAGCTGAAGAATAGATGGTAAAGCAAACATAGTATTTGTCTTATTTTACAAAAGGACACAGGAGAAGATATCTCTTTTCAGCACTAGCCTTAGCTTGGTTTATGGATGAAGAACAACTGAAAGTGATCCACTTGCAAGCTAGTTCTCTAGTATGACACCCCTTCCCTCATCCCCCACCCCCACATATACTGAAGGAAGCTTTCTGGACCTCTGAAAGAGTTTTCACGTGGAAATATACGTAGCTTCTGGGCTAGGAGAGAGAGAAACTGGCAGTTTTCTGAATACAGAAATGAGAATGGAGAAGCACTGGTATTAGGATATTCTCAGCCAGCTAGTTGAAACCTCTTTAATAAAATAATTTTCCAACAAGCTATTTCTAAACAAATTTCTATTACACAGTTTATTTTCCTCTCCCCCAGACACTACAATAACTGCTTAAGGCAAGTTTGGATGCTACTTGGTAGCATTTTTTGTAGATTCTATTTACGCCAATCAAAGCAAATTTTAGGTTAAAAAAATTTTTCAGTGAGCAGTAAAATACTGTACACTGGGAGATATGTAGCATTAATTGACACCTAATTTACTGTCTAGACACAAGCCAAAAGAAAAGCAGCCTCTACTTCCCCAGAAGGAAATTAATACATTCTCCACACTACAGGGCTTCACTGTGTTTATGTCATTTCTTTTTAGGAATGTACATTCAATAAAACAATGAGGTGCATGACTCCTGAGCTGCAGCACTCAAAGCACAGCCCCAGACTTGCAATACCAACATTAACTGTGACATGCAGCACTCCTGAGTCAAAATTCCTATTAGCCACTCAGATCAGGTACCTTCATAAAGGACAGTGCAAAGGAAATATGCACACTGGCTTATTCTGATTTATAAAGCTACTCAAGATTTATATTGGCCTACGTAAAACCAAAATTACACCCATTCTAAGCTCTAAACAAAGTGATACATGTAGTTTGTAATAGTTAAGGAAACACTATTTGCACATCATTCAAGCTATTTGATACTAGCTGCAGAATCATTCTCATTCACGCTTAAACGGTTAAGAGTTTGAAGATTTAAGCCATTTAAATCATACAGATTTTAAAGTGACCACTGAATCACAATTACTTCTGTAAGTGATGTTTGCTGGAACGGGCCCTAATTCCCTTTAGATAACAGGATGTACAAAAGATCATTGGAAATCCTAAAAATCTGGGTGTCAAGTCATTTACAGCTGTCTAACAGTACTCAAAACACAATAGCTTCATTGTTAATAGTTGTAGCAGAAGCTAAATAAACTACACTATGGAAAACGGACTTCCATAAAAGAAAAGAGAAAATGGACAAAAACAGAAGATAGGCTTCTTAATCTTTAGTGACGTCCTTTCCCATTTTCCCTCACACACTCTGAAAAGTCTGACTTGTCTCTTTCATAGTCAGAAAGCAAAATACTCAGACTAGTAAGGTTATAAACTTGGAGATAACATTTTCAAATATCTGATGTGCTAGGAAACTTTGTCAGTGACTGACATTTTGAAGCAAGATGGATATAAATGCCTTATATTAACTATCCTCATTTGAAAATGTTTCTCTTCACCTATAAAGCTGTAGTCCTATTTACTAGAAAGCTAGACAGAACTGAACTAGTTAAAAAAAAAACACATCAGCATACTCTATGTAATGTAGAATTATAGTGTATACTGATATAAATGTTTACAGCAGGTCACACAGGCATACCGGCTACCTTCTGCGGTCTATACTGAGCTGCCAGCAGAAAACACTGGATTGTGACTTTTTTTTAAACCTCTGGATAATGAGGCAGCCAGATGCTATGTAGATAGGTGCCAGAGAGATCTCAGAGTAGAATTGGCCTGAATCTTATCTCTTTCTTCTTATATAAATCAGAATTCACAACAGTGACATCAACAGAATGACATGAATGGAAGAGAGGTGTGAAATAGAGCTAGGCCTCCCCTTCTTTAACAGTCCAATCATTTTGCATTTTTCCCCATTAATTAAAAACTAAAAGTACAGTAGAAGCAGAGGAATTAGTTATTGGTCATATTATTAAAAAAAAAAAAGGCTAATGACCTAAATTCACTCAATGTGCTTTGCAGATATATGCAATTTACAAAAGCACTAATCCTTTTGCCTGAGTGGGCTGCAGAAGTATCAGAAGACAGCCAATGCAGGCCGTTTTTCCTTATTTTTCTGCTCAATAGTGTAGTAACAATAAAAAACAGTTACATGGTCATGGTTTGAAGCAATAGCTCTTGCCTCTCCTAGAGGAATGAAAAAAGGAGATGAAACAGAAATGGGTGAAGTGGTACACTCTACACTCATGCCCTCCCTATTAAGTGACCAAATCTTAATGTTTTCTGGAGGAATAGAGATATGATCTTAGAAAGAGTTCTGATGACACAAAGTGGCTCTGTATGTCTTTACTGCACCTGCCAACCTACAGAAATAAACTTACAAGAATGGGAAAGAAGTGGGAACGTGTCTCTCAAAATCATTGATAAGAAAACCTCCCTTCTAATCTCGTAAGACTGTTAATTCTTTGTTTATCACTGTGGCTCAATACCTAAGGGAAGTCAATTCTGTAGTTTTCAAACAAAACTAAATGATGTACAGTAATGAAGGGAGATTGTATCAAATCATCACCACCAGGAGAGAATAAGATGGTGTGTACTATTGTGTTTTTTTAAAGTTGGTTTGTACTCTTTAGTCCTTCTCTATATTCATTGCTCTGTTTAGCCACAGACTTTGAACTATGCATTTCTGTGCCCCATTTCTCCACTGGAATTTAAATAGATTGAAAGTGACAATGTTTTACAAAATCATAAAAATAATGGTAAAGGCTGATTTAAGCACAAGCTGCAGAATTGAAGTGCTAAGATTAACGCCTTACCTCAGCTCCAATATGCTAGTAACATTCTTGGATGGGAAGATACGCCGAATATAGTTAAAATCTCCAACAAAGAGACTTCCATCAATTCCCACTGCCAGTGCTACAGGGGCCAAAAGTTTATTTCCTTCTGCAAGACCATTGCAGCTAGGACAGGATATGCTTCTCCGACGCCCATTCCCCATAATGCTGGTTATCACAGCTGGCTGCTGAGTTAGAAACTGATTTTCTCCATTGCCTTTGTGCAATATACCTAATAAAAGTCAGGAGAAGAAGTGGTTATTACAGTCATTTGTTACAGGTGACTTCAGGTAGTTCTCCTTTCAACAGCTGCTGTTAAGGACTAAACAGTGAAATGACTTCAGTGCTGGTTCTCCAACAGTGCAAAAACAGTGAAATAGGTTTGCAGTAGAAAACAATAAAGGTGTAATGAGGATTCTCTGTTAAAGCACACACACACAAGCAACTACAAACACAAACTGAAACTTAAACCCACAGTACTTTAGTATTCATTATGAACGAATACCTTCATACATAGCTCTAGCCTGGCATAATTTTTTAGACTGTCTTAGTAACTGGGAAGTGAGGAAGCAAATAGCAGAGAGGATGTGTTCTGTATTAGTGCACCCAGATCCTCTGAATCCAGTTTCTTATGTTAGTTTGTTTGGAATTTTGTTCCAACCTTACTTTTCTGTTTCCACCTCTCAGCCTTTCACACTTTTTTCATGACACAAATGGAGATGCCAGAAAAGGGGATATTGCAGAAAATGAAAAGATAGGAGAAAGATGAAACTCCTAGAAGGGCTGCTATGGATCGCTGATGAAAGACGAGAGGGGAACTAGTGGTAAGGACCTTTGTTAGATTTCAAGAAATGCCTTTAAGATTGGTTTTCTTTTTTAAACATATTTGTTCTATGAGTAGATAACTGTTCCAAGAAGGGAGTGGATTCTCTGACAGAGTGACCATTTTCAATGCCATCAAAGATTGCAGAAATCTGTTCAGAAACTTTTAGCCTCATGTTCTTTTGGAATTACATTTGTATGATTCTAATGTAAAGCAACTGGCTCCCCAGGGACAAGTACAGTTGCCATCACTGATGACAACAGTGAATATCATGCTCTATCCAAATGGCCATCTCAGCAGTGTTTGATCTGCCGCACAGCGCTTAAAGAGTGTTCAAATAGCCTGATCTTGCCTATTCTGAACACTACTTCACATTTTTTTGAGCAACAATATATTCTGCAATTTGCTAATACAAGAAAGAGCGGGAAGGCTGTAGAAATATACTTTACAGGAATGAAATGAAATATATGCTAAGCATTTAACTCCTTAAGAGTCTCTGGTAAAGCATGAAGACTAAGAATATTCAGTTTAGAATACTTAAAGAGAAGTAAGGAAAAAAACAAACAAGTGACAAAAGGAAAAGACAAGCAAGAATCAGCATCTCGTCACAGCCTCATATTCCTTTTAAACTCTATCGCAAATTAGAAGGGAAAAGGTAAAGCAAAAGGAACCAGGAATGGACGTGGTTAAGATCAGAACAGGGAAGGAAGACAGAAACTAATTACAGGGGAATAAATGAACAACAGAATAGAGGAGAAAGATTTGGACTTTTACAAAGTGACGCTTTGTAGGAGGGTAAAAAAATCTGTTGAAATTCCACAGAAGTTTTCTGACAGATGAAATATGTCCCATTCCTTACTAAGCTAAAGATGAAACAAAAAGAGTGAAGAAATTGCATTTTTCAAAGGGTAAATACAATGTAAATAAAAAGCGTTCACAGACAAAACTTCACACAGCACAGAAAACATGTGGAACTAACTAACTCACCACTCTTGACATTAAGTACATGATGCTTATCCAAAGACCATCCTCCTAGATTTGAAGGATCTAGCTCAAATCCTTGCAGCAGTGCTGTCCTCTTCTCCCATAAAATCAGACTGGGGCAAGTCTCATATTCAAAACCCACAGAAACTGAAATAAAATAAAATAAAATCTAATATACTTGCTGAACAAACACTGAATTAAATGTCCAGGGCACATTCAAATGTATCAGCATTCCAGTTCCCCACCCCTCTCGAAAAGATGAAGTGATTATATTCCCCTCTTTTCATCTACAATATTAAATTCAGATCTATGACTAGACACAAATTTGAAACTTCATTCATATGTACTCTGCAGGGATCTGATCGCTTTTCTTTGAATAGCTGGCTTTGGAAGTGACTGGTTTGGTGAGAGAAGAGTGAGAAATATAATTAAAAAAAAAGATAATAAAATTCTCCTATCAGATAACAGGACAAGATCAAACTCTTAATTTGCTGGATGTTCACAGCATTTATTGTGTTCATTTTACATGCCATATACGAAGGAACAGTGAAAATTTTTTGTGTTTTTAAGCACACACACATTGTTAGCATTACTCAGGAAAGCAATATCCTATGCAATAATGCAAGAAAGAGAAGCTGTAGCAAAGAAGATTTAAAAAAAAAATATGGAAAAGAACTATGATTTAAGTAAGTTTTTCTTTCCACATTGGCACAGCTCCAATGAACAATTTTTAGCATTGTTATATCAACATTTTTTTCTGATATTCAAATGAAAATGAAAACTTAAAAATATTGTGATGATCACCCATTTTCCTACCCACTAGAACCAAGATCTATAAATAAGGGAACTAAATAGCTATAAAACTGCTAGACAGAACAGCATTAGAAAAACACTATTTCATTTCAAATGTATTATCCTACAAGAGGCTGGAATAACAGCATGCATGAGATTCCAAATGCGCCAAAGAATGCCAGTCAGTCCAAATATGAAATTTATTCGTTAACTGAAAGAAAATAAAGACACAGAGATGGACTACGTTTCACCTAAATCCCTGTGGCCAGTTTTTCCTGTCAGCTGGTCTAAAACTTCAGCTACTAATCAGGAAACACAGGCATGGTGGTAGGGTCTAGACCCTCTGAATGTGATCTTTAATGTGTAAAAGAAACACAATACAAAGATAAATTGTGTAAGGAAGACAAGAACTGTTTAGTCTATGTTCGCTCCTCCACAGAAAATCTTTGCAGTTTTCTTACTGAAAAATGCAGGTGTTTGGAAAGTTCTTGAGCTTGTATACGCTGACTTACCTACAGCATCTGACAACCCATAAACCTTCTGACCATATGCATCTGTTTTGTCCCAGATAAATGTATAAGCCAAGTTGGGAGATGCCTGAAATGATTTTTGAAATAGATGCCCTTCTACCGCTACCATCAAATGAACTTTGATTAGATTCAGTGGCACAAGTGACTGAGTCATGATGATCTTAAGTAAGGATTTATATCCAGCAGTACGGGAACTCAGGTAGTTTAGCTTTATACTTGAGCCAGGGATCTCAATTTCTTCATGAAGAACCTGAATAGGAAAAAGATCAAACGTTTTACATTACTGCTTTGTTATTTTTTTAGAATAGTATCTCTGCATATTCTTAGGAACTAATGACTTTCTACTACTGGTAATGGGTATCTGGACAAATAATTATTTGGTGTCTGAGTATCCTTTTTTTCTTTCTTTTTCTTTTCTTTTTTTTTTTTTTTAAAGGAGTCCACAGAAAAAGCACAATTAAGAACAAGTAGTTTTGTTGCAAGTTATATGCAAGGGGAATACAAGAAGATACAGCTATAGGAACCCGCAATTTCCACTAATGATTCATATAAAGTAAACACTAACTGAATAAAGTAGCGAAAACAAGTGAAGTTTTCCTTTGTCCTAAATAACATACAAGAAATCAAACTGTGGTTAGCAGCATACACCAAGCCTCTACAAAATTCTCTTGAAATACCTAAGCTGTCAACTGAAATACACAGATATACTTGATACGTTGTATGATAATAAGAAGGTGCAAGGTAGTCAAAGATAAATGTCTAGGTGATATAAACTTTGGATATTTCCTATAGACTTGATTAGAAAGCTTGGTATCTGTCAGAATGAATGCAAGTCTACAGAGGTCTTTGTTATAGCAATTCCAGGGGACAAATGGTGATTGTGGCAAGTGTTTAGGTCAGCAGTAGCATCTGACCACTGATTTCTATATCCTTTTCACTCGCACTGTTCCTACCTGGGTTTCTGGTACGATGGGATTTCGGCCAGGAGCATCACTGAAGAAAGTGGAAAGTGGTGACGAAATGATGACTGGATCAGGACGGACAAAGCCACTTAGATCACAGCTGGGAATGGAGTTCTCCTCAGTCTTCATCACAAGTGTGTCCATGGCATAGAAGCTATTCCACGGCAACCATACTGTCCTTTCCTGACTCATAAATGGGGCCCGTTCAAAGTGCAAAGTTAGGGATGCTCCACCATTTGCAACCAAGTCAAACCTAGAAAAATGTGGGCTTTAGAGGTGACAAGACTGAATAATTCCAGTAATAGCACTCCTAGCTAATGGAGTATCATAGCAATATATATATTTTAAATGTCATGCTTCAAATTATTGGTAATGGGATATGAACCTCTGGCAACTAAACAACTGTAAAGTACAGTCATGACAAGCAGCAATTTGTACTCATCCAGACAAACGTTGTTCCTATATGTTATAAAACCTGCATTAAACTAATTTTCAATACAAGAACAAACCACCACATTTATTATCACAAGTCACCCTTATATACAGAACCAGCAGAGAAACCAAGTTCATTCTGAGCTGGACACTGAATTATCCCTTTCCTAATAGATGCTGTCCATCAAGAAACAGAATGGAACAGATGGCAGTAAGAATAGTAATGGAAAGTGTTGCTGTTCCTGTTCTACAAATAAGATAAGAATTCCTGTCTCCAGTATAATTGATCTATCATTTTTCAGAGAGATTAGATATTTACTCCCAAGTCCCTACATAATCATAGCAGCAATGTGGAGCTCTGCAGGCATTTTGAAATCTGTCCTAAAGGCATAAAATACGTCTAGGTTGTTCTGACAACAGAACTAGTTATCAGTTGTTTCATATTGTAAACTGTAGTTTACTGTAGTTTACTTGTATTTTACTGTAGTAAATACTGGCAATGTAACAAATTATTCACTAATTTCAACAATCTATTCAGATCTAAATAGAGTTCAGCTCACACATTACTGTAGTATTAAACCACTGAAATCAACAATGTTATACTTTTATTGTAACAGTGGATATGCTATAACAACTCTGGGATACGTGGACATGAAATACTCTGTAGTTCTATTGACATATTAAGTTTTTCAATTCAACAGTTTGCATGGAAGATCAAGAAAAAATGGCAAATGTTTACAATGGATGTGTCATAGATAAACTGTTTTAGTTACTACAGCCAGTAAACTAGATAAACCATGACACATTAATTTTGGGTTTCTGAATTTGTGTGCATTTCAAATCAGATAATACAAGGGGGAAAAAGCTCTTCTTTGCACAGCAGGAAAATGTCTAAATATATTCAATTAGAATCTTTTGAATATATTCTACCCTGAAGAAACTCAAAATATAGTGGATCTTCAAAAGGAAAGAGAGAGACACGGAAGGGAACTTTTAACAAAATATATTATTCTAAAATGATACTACTTTTTTTTTTTTTTTCCCCAGCAGCATTAGCCTGCATTGTATTTTAAGTTAAAATATTGCTGGTCTCAGCTGGGTATTACTGTAGTCCACAAATGTTTTCAGATTCAGAGCAATTTATTTGAAGGGAGTCTGACTGCTAACACATTATTATCAGAAGCCAGCCTTTTAATATTTACTTTCATTTAGTATTCAAAATGCCATGTGAAAAATTACTTTTGTGTTTACTTAATAGCTCTTTGCCCTGGGAGGAATGCAATGCATGGTACCACATGGTTCCATTAGATTGCACCATCTGTTAATCAGCAAAGACAGTACATAAAAAGTAGGTACTCAATGAAACAAGTAAACTCACGTGCCATCCTGACGAGTGACGGTATAGCCATACTTTGGATACTTGACAAATGACACATTGACCCCAACTAGAGGCGTTCCATCTGTCGTCACCACTTGGCCTCTTATAAGAGACACAAGACTGAAAAAGAAAGATAATTAAAGGTATTAAAGTTAGCTATGAAAACAGTTACAGCGTTTATAAACTGAGTAGTGAAACACTTGTGCCTCATTTACTCTAAAACCGATTTACCGCAAGGTTTATTAGAATACTGAAGATACCATGACATTGCCCAGCTCTCTCTATATACTTGAATCAAGAAAATGCTATCTATGCAGTGAGGTCTGTATATATGGAATGAGAGTTAGTGCCTTCCCTTGGGCTGGAACTCAAATGTGATTGTCTGATGAGGCTTTGCAGAGAATAAATTGGAACACAAAGCTACCTCACATTCAGCCAAGCCAGAACTGTGACCCTAAAGTCCCACTGAAATGATGACAAGTCACTTCTCAAAAAAAAAGCTGGCTGGGTACAATATCATGTTTGCGGATGCCTAATATACTTTAAAAACATGGTGTAATGCCATACCTCCATTTTATATAACTAATTTTCCAAATTAAGGTCCATATACCTTCGTCTTACGGAGCAACAGACGTTTGTACACTGCACTGGGTCCTGATTTGTAATCCTTGCTTTTCACTTTGTCAGCAGGAGAAAGGATTTGATTCAAGGCCAGCTTTATGCACAGGCAAAATAAACAGTTTTCTTAGCCAACAGGCTACCTACTTTGCTTAAACTAAAGGAGATGAAGACCGGTTATTCCTCCACAGTAAGGCACAGTCAGTCTTTTTCTCTTTTGAGAGTGCTTTGCTGCTGGTGACTGCACAGCAGGCAGAAGCTGCTGCAGCCCACCCAGCTGTGTTCTCAGCCTCCTTGGCACTGGAGGTAGCAATCCCCACTTCTCCCTGCTCTGCTGCTCTCTGGCATGGTCAGTGTCTTCCTGCCTCTCTCCTCTCCTCTCACAGCTGGAGAGGATTCTCCATCTCCTGGCTCCTTTCCCTTCCACCGTCCCTGTATCCTGAGGGAAGCAGACTGGTGAGAAAGGGAAGCTGCATGGTAAAAGGGAGATGAAAAGGAGAAGCTCCTTGTAGATGGGTTTCCATCTTTATTGGAAACACGAAGAAAAGGGAATGTGATTCTGTGAAACAAGGAGAAAGTTAAACCCCACTGCAACCCATAATCTCTGGGACCACAACACTGAGTTTTGCTGTAGCCCTAGGTGAAAAGACTTCTATTTCAGCACTAAGTGCTTCCAGCACGGTCCACCAACTCTGATTTGTTGCTATAGGGAGAGTCAGAAAATGAAAAGCCCCATTTCTGAACTAACTTTGTGCTGGCAGGACTGGAGCTGCCCGGGAACCTCAGCAGGCTTTGGGCACACCAACAGAGACAGAATCCTGACAAGACACAGACAGAGAACCCTGATTTCTGGACCCAGTCCAAGCTGTAGAATGAGGGGATTAAACCGATCTGTGTTTTGCCAAAAACTGACAAAATTTAGTTGAATTCTGGGACAGCTATAAGGCTTGTATTATCCCCTATTCACGCGTTTCTAAAGCAATTTACATATCAGAGAATACAAATTTTCATTAGTAATATCAAGGATTGTTTTCAGGCCTTTTCTGTTATTTCTGAAATGTTAAAGATGCTGTGATGTACATTTCTAACTGTATTATACTGGCTATTTAACAACTATTTCCTTGTATTTTTATTCCAAACAAGGTAGAACATTTACATTAATATTACATAAAAAAGAGACAAATTCATGAAAATGAGCCATTTGAGTAACAAGAATGTTACTTTTCTTTTAGAACTTTCAATGATTTATTGACCCTTCAGGTCAAATTTTAATTTTTGAAATCAGCATTTTGTAAAACAATATGGAACTTAATAGAAATCCACACCTTTTTGAGAAAATCTATTTGGAAATATATCCAACCCAGATAACTGTCTTGGCATTATTAATTTTCCTTGAATTATTTTATGTTAAAAAAAAGAAAAAAAAAAACACAAATAGTCATAGCAAGATAATCACACAAGCTTCTATAGGGGAACAGTGCAGAGAACAGATTTAGAAAGAAATCATCATATGGCAGAAGAGGACTAGTAAGGTTCATGACAACTTTTTTCAAGTTCACTATTTCAGGAAATAGCTTGAATAAGAAAATTCTGGCCAATAACCCTTCTTTTTATTTCTAAAATGCAAAACTATTGAAAGCAATGGATATTAAAATCTGTAGCTAAAATCCAGATTCATATGAAATACTATGTTGATGAATATTCGGACGTACCACAAACTTTTTTTTGGTAATCTTTTAAAAGTGTAACTGATACATTAAGCTGATATATCAATCTTTTTTTTTTTTTCTTAAACAGAGAACTTAAATATGAAAGGCCTTTTTTTTGCCCCTAAAAACTTCATTTCATCTTGTTTCTATGCAGAAATGATCAGTGAAATCTAAATAATTTTGGAGTTAATACATTCTGTATTTAGTAGGGTAGGAAATAACTTTTTATTTATACTAGTACTGGCAAAAAAAAAAAAAATCATAACTATTATTTTGTCCCACTCTTTCTTCTATTTCAACTGAATGAGAGGTTTAGCTAAGAAAAGACAGAGGCCATTATCTTTCATGGCAACTACTTCTTGAGATTATGACCGCTTCACTATACGTGAAATATGTAGTCTAACCCTGTGGTAATTTTTAAAAGTAAAAAACCAAAGTTTTAAAACTTTCACTTTGACACTATACATGAGATTTTGCCTAAATTTGGTTCCAAAGATAACAGCTGAGTTACAGAATTCTGAAAAGCACCTTTGCAACTTAGAGGCTAAGGCCAATTTTAAAATGTGATTAATAGGCCGTTTGCAAAGATGTGTCAAAATATGTATTTGAGCTGAACCAAACAGTACTAAGACCCCCATGACCCAGAACTATATAAAATTTAATTTTCAATAAATCTAAAATTTCAAATTGGAGTTTTCCAAAAGAGCTTCAGGTTTGAAGTGCCCAGCTCCTGCTGTCTAGATTTGTAATTCTTAGACTGTCTTGAAGACTCCAACCCACATCCATACATAAATAGTCTGATTATTTCTAAGCAAACTGCTTGAAAATAAGTAAGATGGGTGGTTTTCAGCTACTGATTTCTTTTTTTTTTCTTTTCTTTTCTTTTTTTTTTTTTTTAGCACTATTAACAAGTGTATTACAGCATTATTTGCATCTACCCTTCTAACTGTTAACTACAGTGCAGGTTCCATTGTTGTAGACTGCAGTCTTTGTAGATGATAAATCTCAGAAACTCTTGCTCAGTGGAAGAAACCTTCTTCTAGGTGTTGCCAGTATGTTAAAATGCTAATAAAACTCAGTGTTATAAAACAAAAATTGCAACGGAGTGCCCTCAATGGAATAGATTCCTGAGATAGAAACATGTGAAGCACCTGAAAGCAGCATCTCATGTTAAAACATGAATAAAAGCTCCAGGAGAAATTTTCCTGTACAATGCAACTGCACAAATGCAATGTCAAATTTATAGCTGCTACCTGCTGTTGAAGGGATTTTCTCCTGGAATTATATGAGTGCTGTCCTTCCCCACTAAGAGCTTGATTCGATCATAGAATGACTTCACAGCTGGTGAACCAGAATGGCTCTGTTGTATGATGTCAAGAGGATCACGGGAACCCCGGCACAGCAGGCTATTTTGACAAGTAGACTGGAGGCAGCAATCTGGGTCTAGGCAGTCAACCAAGCCATCTGAAAGGTAAGAATCATCAAGATTCAGCCAGCTGCACAATGCTATAAAGCAAAAATATCCAATGTATGTCTTAAGGCACTGGGAAAAAATGTGAATGCTTACTCTTCATAACATCTTATGTCATAAAACTGGTAATTGAACCAATAATACAACAAAGATAAGACTTTCTTGAAGTACATTGGTTAAACATCATTAATGTTACAATTCATTTATACCTGTGTTTGATGAGAATCAAGCCCAAAGAAATCCATTAAGAGTTGAAATTAGGAAAAAGGAATAGTGGAAGAAGTAAAGGATTCTTTTTTTGATCTTTCCAACCGTTTATTTTACGAAGTTTTTAATATTTACTTGCTGGGTTACAAGAGTTCTAGGAATTATGTTTAATTTCAGTTGTTCCATTTTGGGAGATGAGGGAAGGAGATGGGCTGACAGAATAGGTTATCATTATCTAATTAAAATAAAAATTACATTGCATCCACTTTGGCAATTCATAGGGAAGTGCTGCTGGAACTCTCACCTCCCATAAATATCTGAATCAGAACTTGGTCACATGCTTCGGTAAGGAAGGATCAGTCACAAAGCTGGTGGGTTCAGCGATGATATTACATGTTAGCTTGTCCATCAAGAATATTTCTTAAGAAGTATTTTTAAGAAAAATTACAACCTGAACACTGGAAATTAAAATGGAATCCTCAACAGGGAGACCGATCTGCATAGTTAAATGAATCACAACTACTTTTAACACATATAATGACAACATCTAGCATCATCCTTTCCTTTGGTATCATCACTTAACTTAAATGTGTTCTCTTTATGGAGTTCTACTCTAATTTAGAAATTAATAACCACTTACTTTAAAATATTATCATCTCTAAGAATTTAGAAATATTCATTCATCTACTATCAAGAAATCACAAAAATCAGGCATCCAATCTGCAATCTTTACTTAGTCTGTAAACTTTCAGACTCCCCAAGGCATACAAATCTGTTTTACTGAATACAGGTATGACCTGTATGTAGGCACATACTGGATACCATACACAAGAAAGAAAGTTCCAGTAGTTTAGTTGACAAATGTACATTAGAGTAAGATTATGACTCATGTATTTTCAAGATTTTCAAATATACAACAGACTGGCACTACATTACAGAGTGGTAATTGGAGGGGGAAAAAAAATTATAATAAGCTTTCTCATTTTACAATTAACCTGAATTTCCAATGAATTATGTGTGCCTGAAATGACTGCTTCCGATTTAAAAACAATATTGCCAGGGTATACTGACAACGTTTCATTCAGCTCACTAAGGAAATTTAAGTTAGACAAACTACCTTGTCACGAAAGCCATACATTTCTTTAAGGTCAGTCGCCTATTCACATTAAGAGCTCCATTCATCTTGAAATCCTTTCCAACATAGAGTTTTTTTTTTTTCTACAGCCCATTTTCAACCTATTTTATATAATCATTATGAAGACACCATCAGCTTCAGATTATAACTCAAGCCAGTTTCCATATTAAGCTCTGAGAACTTTTTCTCAGCATCCTGCTCTTTTCTTGGTCTGTGACACCTCTACAACTATGAAATTAAAGCTGTCCGCTGTTTAGTCCACTCAGTTCTTTAATTCAGACAACTATCAGTCAAGAGAATCCTATCAACATATTAGTAATAGCAGAAGCAAAACACAGGATAGAAATTACTCCCTTTGACAAATTTACATTTAGCTGTTACAGCTAAATACAGCATCATATTTTTACTATACCTGTTATTATAGGTGAGCATATGTTATGTCTGTAATGACCTCATCATGCAGCAGATTATGGGCTGCTGTGACCCAACACTTCTGACGACACTGTGAACTTTCAATTGGTATATCAATCTCTCAGTGTCCTGTCAGTCATGAGAAACACATCTTTATGCTACCAAGCCCCCTTGGATACAGTCTGACATTGCAATCTTCAGTAAATTACCCTGTCACTGCCAATCTTACTGTTATCTCACAAACAATCAAGCAGGCAATCAAACTGCTCTGAATTGCCAGCTCAGGACCCAGGAGGCTAGAAACATTTCCATTCAATACCAGGGAGAAACCTGTGCATAAGTCGTTTCATGTAGGAAGGTTTTTATGCAACTGCGGGAATTCATACTTACACACTTTCATATGCTTAGATGAATATTTAGGAAAGACAAGCATATACTGTAACATAAATATACACATGATTTACTTGTTTGGAACATTATCACTTTTTAAATGCATTGCAACAAACTTTCCCACGGTGAGTCTCTGAGTGAGTAATCTTCCTCTTACCCTCAAAAACCTTCACTAATGTCTACAGACACAGAAAACATGCATGCTCTCCTCCTGCTGCAGCCCAGAATACCATTGGCCTTCTTTGCTGCAAGGGCACAGTGCTGGCTCATTTTCAACCTGGTGTCCACAAGCACCCCCAGGTCATTTTCTGCAGAGCTGCTTCCCAAGCGGGTGTCCCCCATGTCCCGGTGCATGGGGTTGTTCCTCCCCAGGTGTAGGACTTTGCACTTCTCCTTGTTGGACTGCATGAGGTTCCTGTCAGCCCACGTCTCCAGCCATACTGTACCATTAAATATGAAATGAAGTAAACTGCTGCACAAACACTTAGTTGCATTAGACTCAGTTGATTAAAACAAGGGCTAGAAAAAAATGTACCTTCCATAAGAGAAAACTGCCATAAGCATGAGTTTTAATTAGAATTCAGGACTTTGTTTTTAATATATATTTCAGAGGTTGTCATCTTCCAGATTTCCTCAGGCACGCTGAATTATTTATGCGGTTAATTCAGTGACAAAAACCTCACCATAAGCCTCATCAAGATATTGTTGCTTTTCATAGCATACACATCTGAGTTTAAAGTTAGCAGCACGCTGAAACTCTGTATGCTACAGGAAAGACACTGTAGAGGGAGTTAAGATGGTGGTAAACCTCCTCCAACAATTTGAGACCAAAAGAAGTCCTGACTTGGCTTTAACTAAGAAGAAAGAAATAGAAAACTTTGATCTAATTTAAACTGGTAGCACAAGATTAGCTCTTCATTGCTGTTCTTAGTTATTCCCAAATCTGTTCACAAACAAATTAAGTGACATGGGATTCCTCTTAAAGACTTCATATCTGCTAATGGAGATGCGCATTTCTTGACCTTCTGTGAATTGCTGCATAAACTTTTTGGTAGACTTAACCTCTAGCAAAAAGCAAAATTTTGAAGTATAACATGTAAGAAAAATAATCTACTTGTTCACGCCTGTATTTTAAGATGGCTTTTGAACACCATTTCACAGCAGAAACAGTGAGATATATATTATTGCTAACATATCTAGGACCTCTCATCATCAGTTTTCCTTCACCACTGAACATGTTTCTAATCATGTTCAGGTGCCTGGATTCCAAAATTGTGCTAAATCTTTCTTTGGAAAGTTGACACGTGAGCTACTGTTTTTTTTGTTTATTTTTAAACTCCTACAAGTAAATTATCTTTAGTTTCCACCCTTCATCAAATACAGGTTGTGCTTCAGGTTCAATTCATGATGCACATTAGAATGAGTCACCTTTGACCTGACATCCAGCTGCCTGAAAGAATGCATTCTGTACCCAGCAGGGGACAATTTTGTTTCCACAACAAAATTTCTGAGCACATGCTCAGTAGAGGGCATCCTTACACTTCACTAGCTTCAGGAGCCAGTGACTTTCAGAGCATAATTCCTGGAAAATTTTCTTTTTCCAATAAACATTTCAGACTGATGATAAAAACGGAGGCGGGGGGAAGGGGGGAGAAGCAGCTCCTATAAGCCCTGAGGGCGAAAGGGCCTTTGATCACTCTAAGGGCAAATTAGTTAATTTATCATGATCCGATTTTAATTATGTGTAGTATTAATATACCCAAGGTGAAAGAATTAGAAATGCTCTATCAGATTATCAAAAGAGTATGTCTTCTCTCTGCCAATACAGAAATATTTTAATCGAGCTCTAAAACTGCATGCAGAACTGTTTCCACAGTCAGACTATTCCTCAGCCCAATACATCTTATTGCCAGGAAGTTTTATCTAATATTTAACCCAATTTTTCATTTTGTTAGCTTGATCTAATGGCTGTTATATTGGCACACATCGCTCAAAATAATTCCTCAGAAGTTCCTGGTGCTAACAAGAATGGAAATGCTTCTAATCCTGTTCCAGCCCTACTCCTCAATTGGCTTAGCCTAACTGGAAAGCCCCTCTGTAAATTGTCAGGGTATCCATTATAACACTGGCTTTTATAGCAAACTGTGAGCACAACAGAGTATTTTCAGAACCATAAACCTGAACCGAAGCTGTCTTTCAGGTAAAGTTGGATTATAAATCCCAAATTGTGGCAAGGTAGAATAAACCTGGGCTTCTGTAAGCTGTGTGTGCCTCCGAATGCCAAAAAACTCCCTAATGAGGTTTTTAAGTGCCCTGGGATATGACATTGGCAGAGCAACAGCTCCAGTTTCCTTGCCCACCCAGGATCCCCGTGCTGCCCAGAGCGCCTGCAGTCATGAAAACATAGCCCCAGCTATGCTCTGAGCACCTGGTCACCCTTCAGACCCCGTGAATGCTGGCAGATTATTGATGCTCCAACTCCAAACCACACATCACCAGCAGAGATGACTGAGAGGTCTCCAAGATAAAAATAATCTTTAAAAAAAGTTCATTCAGTTCAGTGGGCACATGGATACTATACCTATGCAGCCACTGGTGGCTTTTTAAACCATGGAATTTGCCATCACTGTATTTCTTGTTTTCCCTTCTCCATGGGTTATAAGAGCATGTTATTGTAGTAACATATGCCATGGGGGACAGTGTGAGGATAAGCTGGCTAATGTGTGCAAAGATGATTAGAGGCTGACATGAAGTTTTAACACAATCACATACAAGTACACTCATTAGCTCTTGTCAAACTTATATAATGTCTAGTTTCAATACGGATTTTATATTCGAGTCTACATGACTCACTCTGGCCCCCATCCACAACAGATTTCAACTACTCATTACATTTAATGTTCTAAAACTGACTATTGTACAGGCTCTGGGAAGGTACTTTCTGCGCCAAGAGTATTCTGGGTATTTATATTGAGAACTTCATAAAATCTTTTGTCTGTGCTGAATTAGAGACCCCTGCTGAGGCAATGCTTGTTGAGGCAAGCTAAATTACATGATTTGCTTTTGTGCTGTGAAATACTTGTATTATCTTAAATGTCACGAGCCTGATGCAGTATCAAGTCACAGGATTTGTAATTCTCTAAAAGCAATTTTTTTCTAAATGTTTATTGCAGGAAGACACTTCTCTTTTCTTTCTATTTTCTTTCTGTCTAATTTCAGAGATGAGTTTTCTAAGACAACTTAAATAAACAGCCTTTCAATCAGTCAAGTGCACTGTCCTGACAGTGAACTTCACTAGAAATGTATTTTTCTCTTGACTTGAAGAGAATTCATACTGTAGCAGATAGCTGGCTTTCTCTCATTCATTTTCTTTAATGTATTGTGCCAAACAGAATTACCGCCAACTGCATTTCCTGGAGTTGTTACAGCTATATAGTAACAAACTGAAGGGCAAAATTTGTCTTCTGAGATATGCACAACTCTCTTTACAAAGCCAAGTAGAAATAAGTTAAAATGTATTTTAAAAAGAAGAATGTCTCCCTTTGCATAAAAACAAAACAAAACAAACAAACAAACAAACAAGCAATTTCTCATTCTATTTAACTTAGTATTCTATAATGTTATGGCTGCTTCCCTTCCTTTCCCCCTCAACTGTAGTCCAGATAATTACATTTTGGGGAGAAATGTGAACTGTGAAGTGACATAAGCAATAACAGTATTTAAGCTTTTTATTTATTTTTTATTTTTCTAACATTCCTGTACCTGGTCTCTCCATCATGGTCAAATCTGAAACAAACCAATTTAGCAAAACTTAGGTTCTTTTCAGTTTTTCTTTCTCTGAGATTACTTCATTTAAATGAGTTGTCAATAAAAAAATATAAACATGAGTAGAATAATTTTGAAAGGATGAAAAAGGTAGAAGTGTTAGAAGGAAAAGAAATGCCTAGTAAGAGCAACTCAAGTGGGTCATATGGGACTCCTGACAAGGCTGCTTCTGCAGAGTTCTTTCTCAAACACCTCTTTGGGAGTTATCCCACTGAGCTCAAGACAAAGGGCCTTCAAACACGAGGTCCTTGTATGAACTTCATCCCACATCTAGTAAAATTATTCTTTGGAAAATAAATATG
Organism: Anseranas semipalmata; assembly: GCA_013399115.1. Taxonomy (NCBI): domain Eukaryota; kingdom Metazoa; phylum Chordata; class Aves; order Anseriformes; family Anseranatidae; genus Anseranas; species Anseranas semipalmata. The sequence goes on along the minus strand of VXAA01001241.1, from coordinate 1,021,166 downwards.
TTTGCATTACTTTGTCCATTTTATTTGGAGGCGCTTGAGGGTCTAAGGTGAAATCTACTTAAATATACACACTTTAAGAAGACTGTTCTGAGAAGCAAAACGATTATGCAATTTAGGAACAACCAAATTATTATAAAATAGTGATTGTAAAAAGATGGGTATAAATACCCTCCTGCAGAGATTTCCTTATGCAATAAGTTGAAAGAAATATGTACTTAATAAGTAATGTACCTTCTCCCATTCCTCAAAATACCATTTTTAATCCCTTAATTTCCTAAAATAAGTCTACAGCGAATTAAATGGGCTATACATGTCTATTGGGGGGGATTATACATTGTAATCACAATTATAGGTCTTCAAAAAAGCTATTTCTAATCCCTCCAAAAGATGTTTAATAACTATTAGACTACTGAGGGACTGATTAAGTAAAGGGATTAGATTTAGAAGTGGCCACAGTGAGTAAATGACAATACTCAAACATGTTTTGAAAAAATAGAAGCATTTTCTAATTTAAAAAGATCTTAAAAGTGAGTCAATGCCAAAAAACCCTTACCTTTTGGTTAGGCTTCCTCCTTAAAAAACAAACAAATACCTTCAAATCTTTTTCAGCAAAGTAGCCTATACACCACACCAACCCTAAACAGGTTCATAATGAAGACCCAATTAAGCACTTATCTTGACTTGACGTGCTGATATGGACAAATACAGGTGAATTTTCCAGAGCTACCTTGGATCATGCACAGCTCTGCTTGAACAGCTCTAAGAGGAGAAAACAGTTCCAGAAACTCTCCTCTGGAATCCTGTTTTATTTATGTGAGTAATACGCACTGACATCTCATATAAAATGAAGATTTGTAAGTCTCAACAAGACAGGGACACATCTGCCACTTCTAGGAATAAACCAACTAAGGGGCATTAATCTAAAATTGAAAGAAAATATTAAGTATAATCTTTCATTTTTCTCTTGTTGAACTATGGTATGTAATTCACATTGTGGCAGATAATAAGACAAAACAGGACAAATCTGAATCCCTTTGGAGCCAGTGGCAACGCTCATCTTGACATCCATGAAATGAAGACTTGGCCCAAGGCCTTTGAATCTGATTGTAAGATACAATCACAATAAGACCGGCTCAACAGAGAAAAAGCACCAAAATATGTTAAATCTGCTGACACATGGGGAAGAATAGTAGACAGAAAATTATTGTTGCATTTCAGTGACATGCTGAAGCAACTACATTTTAATATGAATAGATGGATGGAAAAGGAAGGATGTTTACCTCTCCAGATAAGGTCCTCATTTAGACAAAAAAATTTAGACTACTTTCTTTTGAAAGAATAGTTTGTGTGTTCAGTACTACTCTGGAACTATTCGCTTATGTTAACAGAGCAATGATGTTAACGGAGCAGCAAATGAGTTCAACATTTCGTTGCAAATAAACTGTTGAGTTTCAAATGAAAAGAGTAAGTGGGAGGAGAGGTGATTTCTTTAACTTTCAATAATCTTGCATTTTTATGTGAAACTTGGGGTTCTGGTAACTAGCTGAATCTTTAAAATTGATTCCCACAGTACAGTTTCCAGACCCATCTAATGAGAAAACTTAATTTTATCTCTTCCTTTTTAGGCACAGTCACAATTACAGAAAGGTGGATCTTAAAGTACATAGCACACATTTCCTCCTCTACATTCCTGCACACTCCTGTGGTCTTCCCTGTGTTAGCATTAATAAACATATAGGTCACTGGCTGTGTTCCTGGCCAGATGTGTAGTGAACCAGACACACGAAGAGTAGTGCAGCTTAATGCAAAGGCAGAACCATGGTCTGAGATACTAAGTATTAAGGGATTAAAGTTATATTCAGTCTTGAGTTTTGTTGTAGCTCTTACTTGTGACTGACAATTTGACAAACTGATAGGAGTGACTGTCCTTACAGAGAATATTGGGGTGGACTCCATGCCATCTTAAAGAAATCCCAAACCCAAAATCTAATCAAACAAACAGCAAAAATCATAGAGACATCAGACAGACAGATGTGTACTGTAGTGCAACACAGCTGCAGCGCAGCTCTCAGTTTGTACCACCTGTGCTGCGTGTACAACACATAGCATGATTGAATCAAAGGGCTTATCTGTTTTCTTTCTTTACAAATACCTTGCAGGTGTGTGGAGAAACAACTAACTGAACAGGTGTTGAACATATCCTAAGCTCCATTACAGAAAAGCTCTACAGAAATGTAATAAGGATGATACTATTAGAGACCAATAATGATCTTTGGATTAAAGTACTGAGCTAAGGGTCAGGAGATAAGGGTTTCATTTCTGGCTTTATCATAAAATCCTCATGTGAAAATGTGTGGGTCAAGTGGACTTTTCAGGCTGTTTGGACCTTGGAACAGGAATAGATTTTCAAACTACCTATAATCCCCAAAGAAGCAATGAGCAGCAGTCTCTGGAAAAAATCAGACTTCAGCCTGCAAGTGCTGAGGACTTGAGCCTTCTCCCGTTAAACTTTCCAGTGTTCAGCTAGACCAAACAATGTCAGTTGTATGGTATATGTATTCCATATATTCTTTGATGTGCCTTCTGTAAGGGAAGTTTTAGAATCTTGCCCTTTTAAATTGGGAGGAACAGCTGAATGGCCTCACTAGTCAAATCATTTTTTCCCTGTGTGCCTTTCTGTTTTACAAGTGCAGAATATTGTCTTGGATAAGTAAACAAGCTGTTCCCTGCGTGGAAGTATTTTTTTTCTCTTTCAGACACCTCATTCCAATATTTCTAATAATGTTTTCCAAACTCACTTCTTGTTGTGGGGAAAAACTGATGATACGCAGCCAGTTTAAAATTTTCCTTTATAATCTTCAAAGCTAGTAAAACTGTAAACCTAAGCAATTCACCTTTTAGTTTCTCACACTGCATAGTAACACAACTTTAGTGGGTTTTGTTGTTTAGTTAAATGACCAAAGTAAAAAAGCAGACTCCAAATAATGTAATTTGGCAGTTGTATTCTGCTCTTTACAGAGCAGTAACAGATTCAGTAACACCTATAAATCCAGTTTTCTGAAACTGAATCAGCCCCAGTTCTTTCAAAATATTTGTTAGCACTGATCATGTGAAACCAAGGAACTAACAGAGAATTTACAGATTTAAACTAGCAAATGATATTCACATGTGGTTAAAATCATGTAATCAAAACCAAATATATCTGTTCCTCAGTCTGGGACTTAGGCACAATTTCCACACCCTGAAATTTTATATAAAATTAAAGCACTCATCTTAGTGACAATTTTACCCTAGAAGCAATCATTCAAATAAGCCAAATGTTTCTCTGCAGTTTTAAGAAATATCACAAGTAAGACATTTATTAATCAGCAAACAAACAATGGTTGGCTTGGTAGTATTAGGTTATAGGTTGGACTGGATGATCTTGGAGGTCTTTTCCAACCTAAATGGTTCTGTGATTCTGTAATGCACTCTTTAGATTAATTATCAGCCAAAGAAAAGTGAAGGAGTCTCAAGGTAAAAAGCTGAGCCTGATGTTTTATTTTTAATGATGAGCACAAGCAAGTGAAAAATACTCTAGGTGACTTACTAAAGACATTGTAACGAGAGGTATAAAAAAGCTAACTTCAGATGAAGGGGATAGTTTACCAAACAATCTTATTTACATGGCGCAACTTCTCAGAACTGCTTTCAGGCCAGTATAGCCTAATACACCATGGAAGGCTCTACAAAAAGAAATAAACTAAAGTCATCTTTGTAGGTAAACACAGAACAAATTCTGTATTTAATAGGTGTATGCCTGATAAAGGAGAGAGAAAATTGAACGGGGATCTCAGAACCTTACCACATATGACTGTTCAGCTCAACTCAGCCCTTTCAAGTCTGGAAAGTATGAACTGTGAAATATGACAGCAAGCTACAATGACTTACACAGGTTGTGCACATGAGAGCATGACCCTGGCCTCTAGCACAGAGCTGAAAAAACGTTGCGAAATATCCAAGCTGCTATGCTTGCGCACACAGGCACAGTAATTCACTTTGCAATTCACACGTGCCAAGGGCCTACAGGAAAAAGTTCTCATCTGCCGGGCTATACTCACCACCCATGAAATGCCATGGGCTCCAGTGGAATTCAGACCAGGAATGAGTCTGCCTGCTAGCTTCAGACGCAGGCGTTGCGGGTCACCACGTCTTTCCGCAAGGCCACAGCACTCTCAACCTCATTTGTTTCAAAAGAAATGAAACAACAACACTTTGCGATAATGACAGCCAAACTCTTTCTGAAGTAAAATGACTCACGAAGAAAGCGTGTATAACCCTCTGCTCTTTAGGGACTGGGAATTGGAAGACTTTTGCTCACCTCCCTCATTATCCTTGTTATCGGCACAGGAAGTTTCCATGGCAACGTTGCATCCAGGCCCTCTCCAGCCGGTCTGGCAGACACACTGCCAGCTGTTCTGACCGAGCGTGCATCTCCCATTGCCATTGCACAAATCAGGGCAGCCATCTGGTTGAAGAAATGAGGAAGGTAAGTACAAGACATACTTATTCACACCAACACTCACACTTCTGACAATATTACTGTGCAAACAAAAAGTCCAGCTCTTGCTGGTGAGGCAAACGCTCTCCCAGCTCCAGAGCCACAACCCTGCTGGAGGGGGAAGGAAAAGGGGTACCCCTGGGAAATGGGGATTTAACTTAAGCCTAAAGAACAGATGAGTCCTACCATCAGCCATGATAAATATTTTAAGAACCCTGTAAATGTTCAGATCTTTAGTTAAAGGCAGTAGATAGAAATAACAGTCTGCTAACAAGATCACATTTTTCCCACTGTATGCATTTGTATACAGATATGAGGGAGGAGGTCTTCTTATACAAGCATGTCAATGTTCACTGTGCCTTTTATGTTACGCATTGAATAATTCTCCAGAGCTTCTCTAACACAAAGTTTTAGTAAATTGCTTTGAAAATATTTTCCTTCTTTAACAGTCACTTTAGAAGACCTACTTATTTAACACTAGGTTCACTTATATCATGATGTAACCTTTCACACTTTCTGAAAGATAGCATATCTAGAAGAGAAAGCCCACAAAAGATGTATGTTTTGAATTGACTACGGATATGATGTGACTTACTGTATAGCAAGAACTGAATTGGGAATAAAAATATTCACTTGTTAAGGTGCTTACATGCTCTAACAGAACGTCCATAGACAAGAGAACAACTTGACTGCTTTTTCTTTTTCCTGCAACTGAGTCTCAGGAGGTGCTACTGTATCTCACTGAATATTCACTATGAATAAGGAGCAAGAAAACCAAATTCTACTCTGTAAGGTACATGAAGCCTCGGTAACCTTTCAATAGCACCCAATCCACACAAGCATCTTCCATTTGTCTGTAGATGTGAAAGAAGATTTGAGAGTCCTGCAATGGACCTCTCATATCACCTTTTTATTAGACTAAGCAGGAGGAGAAGGATGTGTTGCCATACTGTTACCATGGATGTTGGAACCCAATCATTCAAGCTTTCTCATCTGGTTTGGAGATACAGTCTAATCCTGACAGGTATCTATAGTAGCACCACAGGATATGGAATCATTACTCTCATGCTATTGGTCTTGGGCAGAAAATTTCATCTCAAAACAGCTCACAAAGCTTGATGCTCTCTCATTCTCCCCTGCACTAGCAGGGATGGGTCGCTGTCAGCATTAAGATCTGAAGGGATCTGCTGCAGCCCTCTGAGGTCTCATCAACTGGCTGGATTAGTCCTTTGCACCGTGACCTCAAGCTGTGACTCTTAATTAAGTACTCCACGCCCTTCCCCAGGCATTTTAAAAGCATCAAGGAAATAATAGGTACCCTACTAGAGCGTGGACGCTCTTTTCATCAGGTATGAGCAAGGAAGGCAGCAGTGGGAAACACCCAGGAAGCAAATAAATATGTTCTCTTTGTCTGAGCAGCACTACTTCAGACGTGCAGCACTGGAGAAAGACCAAGATGACAGCAAGTCACCTTTGTGCCCCTGGGCCTCTGCAGGTGACCAGGAATAGGGGCAACTGTCAAACTAACACAAGTAATACGGAAAGGTTGAGCAGCTTTGAATACTGGGTTGGTGGAAGGTGCTAGACTTAGACCTCAACTGTCCCACGGAAGAGGTTCCCTATAGTTAACAGCAACCAAAGTTTCTGCACATTGTCCTACCAGGTGCCTGCTTTGTATTGCTTGTAGCACTGGCACAGCAGCTCAACCTCCAGCAAATCTCTGCCAAGATATTAGACCTCTGTGAACAGGGCCAAGACCAGTTAGTTCATTTTACAGAGAAAGCTATCAGCAGACAGAAACAAGTCCCAGAGGTTTTATGTCAGTGCTGTTATTGTGTATTAAAAAAATACAGTGCCTCTTTCACTTAAAAGACAGGTTATTTTGGCATTACATATCTTAAGCTATAAAAAATGTACTTATTTTGCAACACAGGAAATATAGTTTCAAGGCATTTATTTTATCTCTTTGGTTTGTCAGATTGTTTGAATGACCAAAATGATAATGTCTGAGGGGAGGCATCATACTGTAGGACAAATTATTCCTTTTAAATGAAAAACAAACAGTAATTGTGAATACACACACAAGGTTGGCTTTATACTGGAGCGCTGAAGAGAATTAAATCACAGAAGCAGTTTACTTTGCATCATATGAGCAAGATGAAAACATGAACAGTAGGGAGCTAGCAAAATCTCTGAAAAGTTTATGTGCAGCTGGGGATTAATGGACATGACTTTGCTTTTAGCTTAAAGAGGGAAGCAAGCATCACTGCTATAGACATGGTGTTGCTAGGAAACACTATGCTACCTCCGTAGTTGATTTAACTGGCTTCCAAAGACAGACTTTGTGTTTCAGTAACGTAAATATCAGAAGGAAGGAAAAAAAAAAAAAACAACAGCAGACTACAGTATGATCCAAGTATTTTGACAATAATTTCTTCCTTAAAAAGTTATTAAATTAATGGTTGTACTGACTTTCAAAAGAGCTTTAAGTAAGAGAGAACAATTGAGGTATTTTGCAGTCTTATGTGTGTTTGTATATGTGCACTATGCATGTCTGTATATGCTTGTCTTTACTCAGGCAAATATTTATATAAGTATTACGGTCTGTTAGACCAAAACTTGTTCTAATGACCTGGTAACTAAATACACAAAAGAGTTCCATTACGATCTACTAAATAAATAGTAAGTTTTCTTTTTAAAGAATTTTATATTTAGGCTGTGCACTTCCATTTGAAGTCTGAATGCCTATATTTGCAAGTTCCTACATACCTATGTGCATAATGGTTTGTATAGATTTCGAACATCCTCTGCACACGCAGCATTTGCATGTGGCTATCAGGCCTCGATGCACTTCAATGGATTTTGACAGTGGACAAGATAACAAAGCACCTAACCACGGAGCCTCGGGAGTCTCAACAAACGCTCAGCGCTCACTGCTGGGCACACGACCTTTTCTGCAAACACACACTGCACTAAGTGTATGCTACCACTAAGTGCTTTGTTAAAGCTTGCTTTCATTCTGCAGTCCAAGCTCACACTGAGCAGTGTATCACCTCCCGGTTGTCTTACGAATTTACTCACAGAGTAAGGTAGTCAAAGAGAGAGTAAGGCAGTCACAGAGGGAAGCACTATCGAAATCTAACCTTGAGAAGTAATTCACCACGGTATAATGCTCTCAGTCACAGCACAGAAAGAGGTCCTCCATGCTATGCAGACAGGTTGCTATTCCTAGCGTGCAGAAAAATTCTACTCATCTTTTCTATTACAGTATTCTTAATGGAAAATGTCAAAAAGCTAGCTTAAAAAAGAAGAAAGTGCTTGTTTAAAGTGCTAGATTGACAACCTATTTATTCACAGAACAGGCACTGTATGGGCAACAGCAGTTCAAGTGTCTCACTTTTCCAACAATGTCTCTGCACAGGCTGCTGCAGCTGGAGGCGAAGCACTAACGCAGGCTCCCTTCCCTTTCAGTCTCCCACTTGCCTGTGGGACTGGTAAGTGTATATTCAGGAACATATGCATTTAGAATTAAAATGGCAAGATAAAATTCAGTGCTTTTTCCAAGGTACTGTTAGGAATATGTGACTAGCATTGTGAGGGAGTATCAGAGTTAGAGAAGAATTCAAAATCAAAACATTAAAATCCATTCCTCTCCACTCCACAGATACACAATGCCCAGCATTCATGTCAAGTGAATGCTGGAAGACAGCAGGAAAGGAAAAGGAGAAATTAAAGGCATTATATCTCTGGATCTAACAGAGAATGACATAAACTGGTGTTTTTTACATGAGATCCTTTTTAGCATCCTCACTGAACAGAACAATCTCCATAATCTTACAGACTTGGAACACCAGGGCTAGTGTTCAATGCCTACATTTACTACCTCTCCTAGTTTTTTTTTCTTTCCAGTTAGCCAACTAAACTGGAATAACACAACAAACTCATTAATGGATTTCACAGTGTTCTTTGCTTCTCTTCGGTTGAAGAGGTTGTTATATTCTTAACTTGATTATAGTTTAAACAAACCATTTATTGGGAAGTTAATATACCACATCTATGGTGGTAACTAGCCTAAGGATACTGACTCTCGTGGATCACAACAAGGGCCCAAAGACAACTATGAAACTCTAAAATTTGGTAAGCAAAGATTCAGCAAATTATGTCAGTGCACAGGGACACTTGTCCCCTATATACTTACATTGTTTTTCAGTAAGTTAAAACCCTTCACTTTACTTCCTCAGGTTATCCATTACAATCCATATATGATGACAGTACATTACAATGAAAGGAACTTCGTTGACACATAACACAAACAAATACTCGGTAACAAAAACAACATGAGAGGACTGTAGCTTGAGGGAAAAAAGTGTGATATCTTTGCCAGAAAATAGTTGAGTTTCTTGTCATAGGAATAAATTAGATTTGTGTCTCTTGAATGTGCCTATTACTAAGAGGAAGAGGATCTACCATGGATGCTAAGTAAATAAGCCAGTAGCAGAAGACACTATTACACAAAACACTATGAGAAATGAGAACATGTCAACATGAAAAGGACTTTTTGGTTCTGTTTTCTGTTGAACTTTAAACCCTGCAGCCAACCATACATATACAATTATTTCATTAATCTGATTTCTTAATATTAATATTCACTTTGTTTAAGGGTCAAAAAGGTTCAAGACCTCTAGTTATACACAACAGGAAAAGAAAGTTCCTGCCTGAAAGCCCTCGCAAGTCAAAAGACAAAATGTACTTAAAACACTAGATTCTGTTATCTGTTTGTAGAGCTCCACATAGCCACAGTCCATGATGGGGCCTAGAAGATGCTATAAAAATAGAAATTAAAGTGTTATTGTTTTTCATATCACAACTGAGGAGTGAGAAAAATATAGTGAGCTGTGAAAATAACAAACATTGCTGTTACCGAGTTCACTGTGAGCACAATTAAGTCTGCTGCTTCCAGCAGGCCTGTGTAAGCTCCATCTATTGCTGTAGTTTCATATTTTCAAGATTTATATGAGATTTATGAAAAGCTGAATTTAACAAGAAACTCAGCAGAATCATTACAAATAGTACACAAAATCAACATGGACAGTGCTTGTTTGTGAGAAAGTGATAGTGGTGGATATATTTATGAGAGAGTACTTGTGGTTTTATCTACAATGAAACTATCCTGGGGCTAAATTGTAAGGTGATTAATTCATTTTTGAACTTGGCAAATTAATTTCCAGTATGTAAGCAGTACATGAAAAATTTTAATCCAGTTTTGGAAAAATTTCACACAGAGTTCCTTTTCATTCCACTGATACTAAAAAACTCCAGGTACACAATTATACATGTAAACGGCTACTCAGGCACATATAGGTTTTCTTTTGCATAAGCTACTTAAAAACTCCAAAACAAATATTTTAAGCAAATCAAAGTACAAAGACATGCTGTCCAATTAACTTGTGTTTTCTGTCTAAATCTTAACTCTGTTTATAATCAACAGAACTCACAGTGGGGCCAATCATTCAAAAAGAAGGAAGAGAAAGGGCAGCACGGAAAGGAAAAAGGGGATATGAGAGAGAAAGGAAAAAGGTAAAATGTTCCTTTCTCCAGGTGTATCTAATAAACATTTATAGAAGAGGACAATGACTTTAGTCTCTACCCAGTTTTTACATGGAAACTTAGACGTAAATCAAGAGGCCACATCTTCTGAGTCCTTCTGTTGTAAAGCTATAAGCCACTGCTGCCTCCTCTGAACAATAATGTAAGCGGATAGAGTGGATTCCCTGTACCCTCCCCATTTAGCGTACATACAGTACAGCTATTAGTCTGGAATATAACATCTCTTGTTTATCTTTGTCTAGGTCCATTTTCCACATCCTCATCTGAAGTCCACTAGCAGTTGATGTAGTCCTTCCACTGACTTGAATGGATGCTGGACCAGGTAGTCCTGTGGGTGGGGATGCCCTGCAGTAAAGACTGTGGTGTACAGCACACTGTTCTCTCTCACACGAGTTCTCTCTCACATCAGTTTCAAAGGAAACATTTAAATTTAATTTAAATCCTCTTCTTCCTCCTTACAGCTGTTAAATACAGACCTGTAGTAAATGAAAGCAGTCTGGGATATGATGGTACCTCCGGAATATAGAGAAATTATATAAAAGCAGTAGCTTTTATAAAAGCTACTAAATAGCCTATTTAATTTGTATTTTAGAGGATAATCACTGTTTTCATATTTTTCTGTTCATTCCTTCAGTGAGTTGCCGCTATGCCTACGGCTATCTAGCAAATAATAAATGAGGTACCTAGCAATATTGAGAAAAAAACAAAAAGCTTTTTATTTGCTATTGTTATTTTAATCCTTCAATTCCAAAGCCTACAGGGCTTAGTTTAAGCCAAAGAAAGGGCATAAAAATAAAAATGACACATAGCATTATGGTGGAAATACACGAGTTATTTTCTACATCATTATATTTAAATGAAAATAAACTCAAACCCTAAACACATGCCAATGCAATATATTATTGGTTGAGTAAGATGTGAGGCTCCTTTGAGCAAATTTGGACCATTCCAGAACAGGCTACAGAGCCTGCAGAAGTACTAGCTCTGGTCTTCAAAGCAGGACAGTCGCACAGATTGATAAATTGGTAAGAACTAACCCAGCCTTTTAGGTGTAATAAAAAAGCCTGATTTCACTGCTCAGCTGAGTTAAAACCAAAGAAGAATGGGCTAGCTACAATTTTATTTATTGAAGAGAATGAAAAAAATGGGAAGTTCAACAAGTAAGTTTCAAAAATCCTGAATCTTGATTTCCTCCACTTACAGTGCAGGCAGACAATTATGATGTTGAACAATGTTCCTTAAATTGACTGGGATATGTATAAGAATTTCCTTCTAAACTGCTTCTATTTACTACATATCTATGCAACTTCTTCCACATGTAAAGACAGGAACTGGGAGAACACCGATGTTTTTCAAACAAAACAGGAAAACGTGAAAAAAGGATGTATGATTTTAGAAGAGAAGTAAATCTTGCACAGAGGGGAACCACTGGTACTAAAAGCAGTCTCAAGAGAAGTCACTTGCATCTTTCTGAAGAGAAAAAAAAAAAAAAAAAAGAGGATGGCACCAGTGCAGTGCTCGGGCAGCGTGCTGTCTGCACGCCCTGCTAACGCTAACCGTAACACAGAAGATTCACCACATTCTGCGTGGAAACCAACTCTGTGCACGGTGACTTTATTGATGATCACGTGAAGAGAGTTTCAAATGTGTACCAGCATAAACAAGGTAGTTGAACAAAACACATGGCATACGGAAAGACACTGCTGCAGCCCAAAAGCTACAGAATAGCTACATGGTTTTGTCTATAGCCTGAGCAGATTATTTGCTGAGATTTTGAACAAGAGCTAAAATGTGACCCTAGCAGCATATTATACAACGCACACTTTTCAAACAAGATTCATATTCAACTTGTATTCATATATCCAACAACAAGATACATAAAAATGCAGTAAATTTGTACTTAAGATCGCTGGGTCTTTCAAATTAATCTTACCGTAACAAAATCCATTTAGAATATAACTGAATGAAATTGCATTCACAAAATCAGTACCACAATCATAATTTTTTATTGTATTAATGTTTCTGATATGGGGTACAAGGGCTGGTATCGTCCTTTGGAAAATGTAATATCATTTCTAGAGGAAGAAGCCTTCTCAAGTTCGGTTTATCTCTAAAATAACATCTATATAAATAGTTTATTGGCAGCATAATGATAAAGTGACCTAACAGATAGCATGTGTAAATTCAGTCAATTGAAGAGTAACAAGCAAAACACTGACCTCATATTTAAAAGAACAGATAACCTAATTAAAATGTAATAGTTAAAATCCCTACTTTAATCGCAGTGCTATGGCAAGGAATTTGAGTCATTCATTCATAGAAATTACGATTCACACAGTAATTGCTATTCAACTTCCTTACACGCAGTGTAATTTGCTTTTTATTTGAAATATGTGGCAGCCCTGTATTTGTACAGTTTTTATATATCTCAACTGTTTAAGATTTTTTATTATTATTTTTTGAAATATGTGGCCACCATGTATTTGTACAGGTCACGTGTTCTAACTTTTATGAATAAATGTTTTGGTAAAGCGTTGGTATGTTTTTATATATACTTATTAACTACAAAGCTTTGAGAACCTCATATACACTGATGCACAAAGTTGTGTTACATTTATATTGTCTTTACCCATACTATACTCTCTGTGTCATAGGAACAAACAAAGAAAAAAAAAGCAACGTGATTCTTAAGTGATAACTGCACTTAGCAAAAGGATATTTGATACTGTGCCACCAACTGCCAGGCATTAGGTTTCAAAAGCTCAGTTTTGTTTGGCTAACTGAAATTTATAAAATTCAACATAAATGACCTATTTTTTCCTTGCTTCAGACGGGAAACAAGAGAAATCTGTAATTTTGCTATTTTTAACAACTAAAACAACAGATGAACTCAGAATCACACTCAACTTACTGAAGTATCTGTAGCATTTGAACCTTGAAGAAAAGCAAGAAGGCATGTGGTTTTCAAGGCTTTTCTAGTTTCATGTTCCTTTATGCAGTTTTCATACAAAGCCCACACAACAACGAAGGATGCTGTTACTCCACTCTGTACTCCCAGCCGGGGAGATGGCATAGTGCCAGGCTTATCCAAATTTGAACCCAATGTAATGAAGTTGTGAATGCAGTCCGCAGAAAACTAGAGGTAAGCCCTACCCTTCACCTGTTCTGATAGGAACTTCTAAAATCCCCATATGCATCAGGAGGCTACAAAGGTAGGCCCTCACTTCAAATATTTAAAATCTAAGACACCGCTGATATAAAAAGTGTAAGCTCGGCCTTGAAAAGGACAGGATTGCTTGTTACTACCAAGGCTCTGTACTCCCAGCTCTCTCATTTGATTGAAATCCCTCCAGTGATGCAGATCCAATTTTTCTCTACGAATGCCTTGATGGGTCAGCAGGAGAGACTACACTGTCATCGGTTAGCTTTTCTCAAGACACAAATGCCATCCAGCACTTCTCCTACTTGAAATTTTAAAGGAGACTCACAATCACTAGCTTTACTGCTCAAAAATATATTAAGCAATGTTCTTATTTGTTGCAACAAACTCTCAGTGCAGAGGCAGTGAATTTAAGTGCCAACTGGTAAGATGCATTAAATGTAACCACAATACAGTGGTCTGATGTAGACCTAAAACTCCAAGCTGTTTGTAATTAAGCACAAAACACTGTCCTCTGCTGCACTCACACATTTACATCTGAGTCTAGGTCTCTAAATCAGTTTCAGTAACAATAAAATTATTTCTAGCATTCTGCAAACGATGGCCTAACACAAAATGATAATAAGGCAAGCTTTCAAACTCCAGTGTCTTCAGAAGAAACGCACAGAGAGAAACAGGGAGAACAACGAAACTACCAAAAGGTAAACTGGGAGGAATGTGAAAGCTGCTACAAGGTAGGCCTTGGTATTAGCTCTGTTAAACACAAGGAATACTGCAAATATTGCGAAGTTTGTCTGCCTGAGAAAAACTGATAGACTAATGTAACAAAACTAGCCATTAAATCTGAAGTGGCTAGACTTCTTGGGACTGAATCCTTCATTGATGGGATTTACCCTTCATCCTTCTCAATTGTATAAGCTGAGGGCCAGGACATAATTGTTTCACATTGGCAAAACTCTGCCAAATGCAACAGAATTACATGGATTTCAATCAGCTAATGTACAGCCTCAACGTTCATAGCAGTGTGCTGTACCTGGGCCCTTTATATAATACTTACAATTACCATATAGGTTGTTCTTCAGACAAGGATGTTTTCTCTGGTTTCTGTGTGTTAACTGACTACCAAGCATGGTGAAAACAACAGGTGGTGTTAATAACTTAGATTATAAACTGCTGGTGGTAGTTTTACAGCCCTTTCTGCCTCCTGAAAGGGTCATGGATAACCAGTGCCTCTCCTGTCTGAAAGGCAACAAATCACTTGCAGAAACAGATTTCCTTTCATCAGCCTGGCATTAGCCTGACCATTCAACAAAGAAGCAAACCTTGGCTGTATCCATTGTAGCTAAATACCACTGCTATCAAATTTTCCATTTCCAAACATTTTTATGAAGTCCTACTAAAACTAAACTGGTATTCTAGACCTAATGCACTTTGGGATTTTCAGGGAAGACACTCAGTTCTCATTTCAGTCATTAATTTCAGAATACTTTGATTCACTTCAGAAATTCCCCACACAGGGCACATAGGACATGTGCTGTCAAACACTTCTGAGGGACTGTAACACTCCATTTCATACCAAGATGATAATTTGACCTCCCTTACATTTCCCTCTACTACAGCAACAATATATATGGGCTTACGCCAAATTCAGCTAAGTGAATACTGAAGCATTTCTTCTTCACAAGAACAGGAACAACAAATATTATTTTAATTCTCTCACCAATGGCTTCCTAAAGAAATTCAAAATCATGTTCAAGGCCTTACTTCTTATCTGGTAGGCTCAGGATATTTAAGATGCCTAAGGTACGGGGATGGAAACTGGGGTTGAGAGCTCGGCTAAGCTGACAAAAGCTAATCATATCTGTGTGGGAGGTGGAGATCATAAGCTGCCAACTCAAAACTATGAAATAAATTCCTTCACTCTATAAATAAGAACTTACATATAAAAAAACTCACATACACGCTTTCTGCTCCAAATACAAGTTCAATTTCTTTCACCATAACTCCTTTAATATACAAATAGCTTTAAAACTATACAGCAGAGGATTGGAAGTGAAGTGCACTAGTGAGCCAAGCCAGCATTTACAGTGACCAAACAGAACTGTTTCCCTCGTGCCAGTACTACTTTACGGTAGCTTACATGGGTATTTCTAATCCTACTTGAATTTGGGGATAGAAATGAATGGGACGTGTGCACGCACGTGCATACACAAGAAAAGCGCTGTAGTGAGAAAAAGCAGATATTGCATGCTACTTGTGTTGCTCAGTATGCTACAGAAGATGCCAAGATACGGTGCTGAGCGGTAACAGCATATATAATGTACAGTAAAGGCAGTTGTAGGATACCTGCCTTAAAAGCTATGGGCCCGAGTGGTATCTGACATCATAACTAACCCTCAATACCCCACCTGAGGAAGAGGTTAGACTAGATGACCATCTCATATCCCTTCCAACCTGGATTATCTATCCCTTTCAGTTTTAGAGCTTTATAATTCATAATTCTCAGGGCAGTATATGCCAATTTTCTCAGGCATTATTACAATATAATTACTTGCTATTCATCAGATATTGATGTCTGTATAGAATTTATAATTTAGCAATTAACTTTCAGGTATGCAAATGCAGTTCCTGTACAAGCATGCAGGTTGCCTCTCAGAAGAATAAATATGAGCCTTAATGTAAATATGCATTTTCCTCCATTACTGCATAACAGATTAGTATGCCCTACAAGCATCTATCCCTTAATTTGATACAGAACTTTGGAATCCTTTCAGGATGAAAAGAACTATATAGACAGATGTATTATATTTTGCAGTTGATCTTTCTAAAGTATTCATTGCATGGCTTCCAATAAATGGCTGCGTACTGCATGGTTGCAGACTACAGAGTCCAAACATTTCAGCTATCCCAAAGGAAAATCAAAAGAAGGAGCTGAAGAAGAACTAAGTTTTCAAAAAGCATTCTGGGATAGTTTGGAATAGAAAAAGCTTTGATAACATACACTCCATGCTTCTCATACCCCTTTTGGCTTGCAGGAATCCTAAATCTTCATGACAGTAAAGTATAATTAAGAAGCGACAAAAAATAATTGGTATTTGAATTTTAAAACAAACGCATCTCACATTTTTATTAGAGATGGAATTTATGGAGTTCAAGTATGTACAAATGTAAAGGATGAAATAAGTGTCCAGAACACAGAAGCAATATTCTGCCACATAGACAACACATGTAAAACAAATTAAAATACATAACCAATACATTGAGTTACACGAGTATTTGTGCATTGCTGTGTTGTTTTGGCAGGTGCAGGATAGAAGATGTATGTTTCACTACATAAAATATATTTTATAAATATATCTAATTCTGAAGTGCTAGAGATCCTTTCTGCATCCCTTATACAAGTCTCATGAACAATATCATTTGATTTCCCAGTGTTTAAATGTACCAACTGCACAAATAACTAATAAAAGCTACAGAAATAAAAATGTTTTCACAACAACATTTTCTCTGTTACTTCTTTACCTGCCTAAGTGGTGAAGAAAAAAACTCATAATCCTTCACACACAGCCAGTTGCCTTGATATTTAAATACATCTGGAAAACTGATTTTAATCTACTAGGGGAGTCATCTTCACCATTTCACCTCCAAGAAAGCCTAGAGTATTTAATCGGTACTTGGAAGAAACGTTAAAGTGGAAGGACTCTAAGCAATGCTTGCTTTATATAAAAAATATTTCCTATCAGGCAATTGATAGCTCTGCTCCTCCCCTAGCCTCACCAGAAGTGACCTTAACTCTCTAGACAAATACTTAATCCTTTCTGCTTACAGAGTA
This sequence comes from Anseranas semipalmata, assembly GCA_013399115.1. Classification (NCBI taxonomy): domain Eukaryota; kingdom Metazoa; phylum Chordata; class Aves; order Anseriformes; family Anseranatidae; genus Anseranas; species Anseranas semipalmata. The sequence goes on along the minus strand of VXAA01001241.1, from coordinate 1,004,027 downwards.
TTTCTTTTCCTTTTTTCTGTCGAAGCCATCAGAAGCACCAACTAGGCTTTTAACTTCGTTGCCCTGCATCTATATTTGACACAATCCTTAAAGCATGCTGGGATAGGCAGGGTGTTGTTAGTTATAATGGGACTGTTTGCTAGGACCATTTCTCTAGGGAAGAGAAACACAATAAGAGAAACACAATGAGTGAGATGGAGAAGCAGCCAGGAAATCTAGAAATCACTTCACATCAGCTGCAATAGAAGCATACGATCGATACATTGGATGAATCCACTTTAGCCACTGGTTCATGCTAGGTGAAAAGTTGCAAAACTATGTATTGTCATGATATTTGCTTCAGTTAAAAACAAAACAAAACAAAAAAGAAATACTGTGAAAAGCAGACAGTATTAAAAACAAAGATCAGTCAGAAAGAATTTCCAATGACAAGACAAGATAAAAAAATCTTGGATCTGTACATGGGACATCTAACAAACAATTTGCTATGGTTTTCTGCAATTTGCTCTTCCTTTGCCACACTGAAAATACTGCGTGTCTTAACAGCTCCTGTGAGTAGTATCTCAGCATGTATCAAACAGATGTCGACGAAATTCTACTTTTCTATTTTCTATTCAGGTTATTAATTATCTTAGAAAAGTTGAAGGGAAAATTAACAGAATGTGAGCTCTGAAAACTGGCATTATTTACACTCAGAGTACAAATAAAATTTTAACTTACGTTACTGTTCTCTGCCTGTTTCCACTAATTTCAATTGGGTATAGTATCTTTTTTCATTTCTTATGCGTAGTTGAACTGTTACCCATTCTAAGGATTCCAGAACATTAGAAACACACATCAGTTAGGCTTTACTTTACACAATGATTTGTTCAGAGCTGTGAAACCAAGCAGTATACAACAGCTTCCTCACATTGCCCAGAAATATTTCAACAGTTTAGAGCAGAAAGTGAGAAACACAGTCCTAACTCAAATGGCAGAGGACCTTCATAACATAAGACTCCACTGTATAATTCATGACTAGCTAACAAAAGAACACCTTGAAACATCAAAACATTAGCTGAAGTGTTCACACCTGAGGATTGATGCAGATTGACTCTACTGACTCACAGGTCCTAATCAAGCAAAGTGAACTTTGGAACAGCTTTAGGTTTCAAAGTAAATAAATATGTGGGAATATCTTTAATCAGGCATAGTGCCTATCCAATTTACTGTAATAACTTCTGTAAGTGGTTAGGAATCTTTACCAAAAATCCTTCTTAATCTGGGTTTCATGGACTAGAAACACTATCCTGCAGCTTAATGACATTGGACTGCCTTTCTCATCAATGTTCAAAACAGTAAGCTGAAGACATTTAAGTGCATTTTCTAGTGTGCATACCTGCTTTTCATTCTGAACAAAACAACATTTTAATTTTTCTTATTTCCTAACCTGGGAGGTTACATAATTCAAGTAAGGAACCAGTAGCAGTAGCCCTGTGAAACATTATCTGTAATAACCCTGTAATTTTTAGTCATAGGACTACAGAAATAGGAGCAACTCTGAAAAGAGCAAACATCATCCTTTTTGATTCACTGTCATTTGTTCACATTTGAATGACATCTTTCCTCACATGTTATAACATCTTTATCTGAAGCACTAAAATGTAAAAAATAATTAAAACCTAGGGGTATATTCTGCACACAGTTTTTAAGAAGGGTCCCATTGAATCTCAATAGGAACTTTTGGTTTAAGAAATCAGATACACTATATACACTTTGCTAGAATATTTCAAAAATACACTGTTTTATCTCAGAAGTGCTGACAAAATTTTTTAGTATAGTAGGGGAAACTGTAACAATAGAAGTTGAATAATCAGATGCAGTCTCAAACGGAAGGCACGTATTTTTAATTACCCAAATTTTCGTGAATAAATATTTCCCTTCACAAAGCATCTTACACCTAAAACTTTCCATGCACTAATACTTTTAAATTAGGTAATAAGGATTTTAGGAATTTCATGGTAACTAGAAATATAAATAGTGCTGATGAAAGACAAACTTTACTTATCAAATGTTCTGTGTATAAAAGATTGAAAGACTAAAAGAAATAGGGAAATCATCAGATTTTAATAAGGACTGCCTCCACTTCATTTAACAAAATTTATTGCAGCTTAAAAGTATTAACAATTTCAGGAGTCAAGTAAGCACGTCCACAAAATTTGGTATCTCTTATGTAATTAAATCTTTTGATAGAGGATAGGAACTACTGTTTGAAATTAAGCATGGGCCTGACAAATTTTGATTCATTTTTTTAGTTCAGCCTGTATACAAACAAAACTAAAACTAAACAAATTCTTTAACAAAGGATTCCAATGATAGAACTGATAACCCCTATAGGCCCCTCCAGATTTGAATTAAGGATAGCTGCAACTCCAGTCTAACGTTTAGTCATCAATATAGATTTTGCTAGGGTTCTCATTTCCCCTTCAGCCTTCTAGCTACACATGCAATAGTACAACAGTATATACATCATTTAGGCTTCTAGCTCATAACCATCTCTGTAGAGGAATAACGCAGAAACAATGAACGCACACCTGTTTAAACAAGCTTAGTATTTTCTATAGTACAGCACTCACACAATATTTCCTTCAAGCAGACATTGCCCTCTCAACCTTCAAAAAGGGACTTTGACTCTGATAACTCTAATGACAAAATGTAATTTTATCCATAGCTTTCAAAGTCAACAAAATGATGCACTGGATCTAAAAACTTGTGTCCCTATACTTTTTTCCCCCAAAATTCAAGTATCTATTAACAATGCTGCATGGTGAGCAATGTCAAGTTCCATTTCATATTCCTAACTCCTATGCAACGATATTCTGTCTTAAGTTTAAGGTATCTTTTCCAATTTTTTGAAACAAGAAAAGGCACATTACCATTGTTCTCCCTGTACTGTTATCAAATTACTCTGAAATATATATATATATATATATATATATATATACATATACACACACACATGTGTCAGGAGCACAATTAATCAGGATCTGTTAAAAATTTAAATTCATATTGTGCTTTCTCTTTTCAGCTGTAAATAAACACCCATGGCTTCTTACTTTCATAATACTTTTCTTGTTCAAAACCAAGTGCCTCTGCAATTTAAAAATAAAAGAAAGTAGGGAAGAGGGAGAGAGACACCCAATTGCTTTTTCTGTAACTGCTTAATTCTAGGCACACTATCTTCTATTGTAAAATTATATGCTATAATTTTAATTCTTCTGTTAATTTCAGGGAGAAGGGATCTGTAACCCAGCATATAAACATTCTGCTTTGCTTTATTAAATAGAAAATAAAAAAGTTAGATCAGTTTATATTTAAAATGTACTAAAAAATTGATGGCAACATGCTACATTAGGAATGGAGTTCTTCTTTCTGTTATTCCCAGTGGTTAAAACAAAAAGTCAGTTCTCTCATCTGTACTAATGTCTCTTTGGCTTTAGGAGAATCAGCATCTTCCTGTGACATTTACGTTTTTTTGTTTGTGCATGCTGAACTTACAAAAATAACTTCTGTGCTACTCTTGAGGGACTCATTCCACAAACAGCTCAGCAATCACTTTTGGTTCTTAACAATTGGAAAAATCACAGTATTTGAAGTGAAACTACTTTTTTGACCAATAAATCACCATGTTGTAAGGAAACGTTATCCCTAAAATTGATCTTTTTTATTAATTTGGCTTTTTGGATAATTGTCCTCTTAGCATTGTTTCTAGTCTAAAATCACAACCTAGTAATATTTTTTTCATGACAAAATGGTTTAGTTTCTAATTAAAAAGAATGGTTTTAATCATGATTACAACATTATATTTATGTTTTAAATAATAAGTCTATTATGATATACTAGTTCTCTTCAGAACAGGGACTGCATCCTGAAGCACTGTGCTTCTTCAGCTCAGTTCTATCCTCTGAAAAACTGACTGTTTGAAGGCAAATTAAAACATATGTTGTCTAGACGCATTGTGAATCTTACTCACCTGTCACAATTGTGAATAACTTCACTCTTTCAACATCTACCTAAAAAAACCTAATCTGCAATTTTATAATTAACTGGAATGAATACAGAGGAGATTGATCTTTACTTCACATGGGTTTTGGTGTAAAAGTATATATAATTTTTAGTTATATGGAAGATTAACTATCAGCTCGTGTAGCTGAGTCTATCCTAGTCACCCAAAAACATTTAGGAAGAAATACTTAAACCTTTCCTTGCAGCTATTTTGCATGGTATCTTTATAACGTTTTGAAAGCTTGTCACAGCCTATAGATGCTGAGTTGATCCACCTACTCTACACTGGACTGTTAAAAACTGAATAGAAACTAAAAATACAATGGAATTAGGAAAAAGCAGTAAAGCCTGACATTGATTGGCAGTTTTTCCAAATTATGGCTCCCTATTTACAGAATGCAGGAAACCCACAGCCTTTTAAAGGCATCCTATAACAGATAAAATGCAAATTAGTTGGGTAGGACTTAGGTGCCATTAGGCAAACTGTGTTTGAGAAAATGCAGGAACTGTTTTACACTTGAACATCTGGGACTCACTGCATGGCTCCCAATAACCAATGAGAGGACAAGAAAAGTCAACGAATCCCAGGTGTTAGACATGGTCATGGGCCATAGAATTGGCAGATTACAGTAAAGCAGAAATTAAAGCACCTTTTAAGTTGGTTTTTTTTTTTTTTTTTTTTTAGAATTAGAGGGAGAAAAGCTTTAATACAGATAAGCAGACAGACCTGCCTCATCTGCATAAACTTTATTAAGGGATAATGTTACAATCCATGTCACACTGAAGTGTTTGTGAAAGCAAAAATTACCACTTCTCCATGAGAAATGCGTAACTGTTTAAGATAAGTACTTGTTTGGACGGAATTATTGAAATCAAGTGTGTAGCACCCATTGCTAAGGGTCAGCTCTCGGATTTGAAAATCTTCAAGGAGACAGCTGGACAATGAATCCTTTCTTCTCTAACCCTATTATTGACTGAAGAGAGAATAAGAATAAATACAGTAACTTTAATTTCTCATGTTTAATTTTTCCTTGGGTTTTAGTAACATGATGATGAACTGCTGCTAGAGTAAGGACTAATTAGACACCAGTATTGCTTTGTCTCTGTCTAGCCCAGCATGGATGTGTTTTGAATACTACTGACAGAATGAGATGGACAGTTTATGTGTCAATCAATACTGTATCACTGAAAACACTACAGAAATATGTGCTAGAAATTGTAGAAATCTAAACTCCTAGTTACAATTTCACGGCAGCTAGAAATCAAGTAATAATGACCCCAGCATAACCCCAACTATCTGCACTTTTAACATACAGAGATGAACTTGGACCATCACCTCAGACCTGAACACCTTCAAGAATGCTTAGGTTTGGATTTCTCTCCTGCATTTCAGTTACATAAATAGTTGTCTTTTCTTTGGGCAAATGACATATACTACATTACATGATGACTTCTATTTGACAGAAAACTTTGATTCTGTTTATGTGTATGGAAAAAAAATATATCTAAAATGAAACAGACTGAGGCTACGTGCAGAAAATATTTCCAGAAAGTAAGGTTATCTAAATAAGCATTTCATAAGCACGTCAGAATAGCAATTAAGAGAAAGAACAAGAGAAAAAGCTGAGTAACAAACTCTATAAAAACTGTGTTCAGCGTGAACTGTTTAGGACACAGTCTATCTCGTAACTAGCACCCTGAACTAGTCCCCATATTCAGTCCCTAAGATATTTTTTTAAAAAAATCTTACTGAAAGCACTGCAAGACAGATGTATCAATATTCAACATTAGTGTGTATTTCATCCTCAGTGAGTAGTTACTGCACAACAGAAAACCGACAGTTTAGAAGAAAAGCTTTCAATAGTTCTATTTTTCCCTAAAGCCCTAAACAGATCACACAGCAAAATCCTGAATTGACACTTCAGAGATGTTAGAGACTCTTTTTTCCTTTTCCTTTCTGAGGCTCGTATTTTTAATACAATTTTAAACTAAAAATATTAAGTGGAGAACTTCAAAAGCATCAAATACCTTAGGAAGACAAGGCTCTAACTTCTAATGGCATCCTACTGCTAATGTGATGCTATATAGGAATCAGAGACAAAATTCGCAAGAAGCTGAAAAGGTAAAACCTTAGGTTTGAATTGTTATTCCACAGAGGTTGCAGTAGGCGGGTAAAACACATTTGGCCTTATCTGCATCTTCAAGCAGGAAAGATTATGTGAAACTGATATTAAAGATACAAGAATTGTATCTTGAGGATGTACAGTCAAGACTGTGTGCCATTAAGGAAAAGATATCTTTAACAGGAACACTAACAGCTGTCCTCAAAAGGATGGGCAGATATTGTTCTCTTTTGTATTTGTTTCTTAGTAAATATATTATATATGCATATATACACATTTCTCAAAATTTTGTACTACTTTTCTGTCTCTATCTCACTGACCTCTCACAAGCATTCCTGTGTCTTTGTTGTTTTGTATCCAGCAATACCATGTTATTCACTCACTTGCTGAAGCTGTGCTTGACACCACAGGGTACAAAATAACACAGAAAACATTATCTCTGGAACAAGAAAAGATTGCCTGGTGCTGTGAATACTTCTACGAACAGCAAAACCAGCTTTGCCCTTTCAGAAGTTAGATCAGCAGCATGACTGATTGCCCTCCCCTGCTTTTTGTAGTCTTTTAAGAGTTCAAGAATTGGCCAGAAAATCAGTGTAACTCATGTAGAAGCCCCTCCAACAGGAGAAACGAAATATGAGTTTAGTTTAGGAAACTATTCACCAGTATCTGCTGGGAGCATCTTTGAAGTACCAGACAAAATGCAGGAAGCCTTGCTGAAAACATACTCATTAAATTTTGGGGGCTAGAAAGTGGAGAAGTAAGGTCATGTTCTGCATATATCCTATATAAAGAGAAAGAAAAAAAAGCCACTCAAATGTTCTGCCACTGCACTGTGACATCTTTCAATCATTTACAGGAAGCCCTCAGCAAAGAACGCAAACAGGAAAATTCTTCCTGGTGAATAAGCTTACCTTTTACTTGAAAAAAGATCCCCAGCTGCCCTGCGTAAATTTTACAAATGAAAAGGAATTTGGTTTCTACACTCTCTTGAAGTCAAACCACTCTCACTGTAAGCAAATCTCTACATAGCTGATTCTATATATCTGGAAGGAAATACTGTATTGCGCTCAGCTATGAAAAAGTAAGAAGATGCGTATGGTAGTTCTGGATACCTTAGTGCTACAAAAATCACTTAGAAAGTTTACTCAGACCTGAAACACAAAAGCAACAAACTACAGTTAAGTTACTGGGATAGGAATTTAGAAAGTTACAAATCAGAAACAGAAACTATTATGAGCTTTGAAATAGAAGCTGTTATTTACACAGCATGAAACCTGGGGACTCTACCATCATGAGATTTTATTCAGAAGTTTTGGAGGTGAGATAAAAGAGGATATTTACAAAACCAACACAGCACCTCAACAACAAATGTTGGAAATTACAAAAAGCATCATCTTCCTAGGAAGAAATTTCACTTGCATCTTTACTGAAGCACAGTGATGTTGGACTACATTACCACCTATCTAACTGGCTAATTCATTCATTTTGGCTATATAATGTAATGTGATATAATATGACATACACGAACACGATTCTCTAGATATCACAAGTCTGACCTATAAATCTATGTAGCACTACATTATATTTATGATCATAAATGGCTCTCCACTGATCAGGAGCATCAGCTAGAGCTACAGCTGTGAAATTAGTTTGCAATAGTAAAAGATATCTTTGTTACTACAAGAAAATGAAATCAATGTATGTCACTTTACAGTCAAACCATTAAAATCCACTCTCTAATATTTACTATGGGCTAAAACTGGATCTACCACAACTTTGGCTCCTCCTGTTTTTAACCCTCTTATAAGCCTCTCTGCTGCAAGCTTTTCTGAAGAGGATCATTCTTTTGGAGAAATAACTATCAGGTGTGAAAGTACATATAAAGATTTTATAAGACTAACCATATTAAATACCACCACAACACCTATGTCAGAATTACTGTTTTCAGGTCAAAGTACAAAAATGTCACTTTCGAAGAGGAACTTCTACCTCTCGCATAGAGTCTCTCTATACTTGCATGACAAATTAAAATGCAAATTATGTGCAGAGAATGACAGAAATCATTGAGAATCTCTCAGGTTAATTCATGCGGTATCTGCTACTGTTGTTTTGCTGAAGAGATGCATGGGGGGGAAGCCCTCCTATGATACTCCAGATGAAAGCTTGACACCACATACCTAAAAGACTGCATCAAAGATGTGGTTATTAAGAAACCTGCTACCAGATGTAAATACAATAGGATGACTGTATTATATAGGTGATGAACCTGAATTTGCAGATATAGAAACAGCCACTGTTTCTAACATTTCTGCTCACGTCATCATATGTATTATCAACAAATTTCTGTATCATCAGTACTGAAAAGTGGTCATGACGCAAATATGCTATGAATTTTTCAAATAAAGAGAAAAAAACATGTTCCTCACTCTACATAGCATGCAAACTAAATCTCTCGTCTTTGTTAGTTTTTTTTATACCTTGGTAAGTTATAAAGTGGTATAGATAAATTTTAAGTTAGAAATGCATTGAAGTCTAATATATCTAACTCCTAAATTGCTCTTTGTCAGATACGATGACTTTCCACTGTCTCCTCCCACACACTTTCCATCTCTCCTGAAAATTGCTTCATCTTTGAATCATTACCATTGTAATTACAATAAGAAAAATCAGTAGAAGAAGAAAAAATCTTTGACACAAAGAGCATTATCATGGGACAGAAATATCCTGCTGGATCCAAAGATAACACAATGCTCCATTATTAATGTTTCTATCGATTATTGACTTCATAATAAAGTAAAAATCGAAATCCTCTCACTTTATATGTGGTACTTGTGTGTGCCTACAAAAAAATGTAAACGTCAAAAAGCTGGAAAGGGCATGGTCATCCCAAAACACCTGAAGAAAAAAAGTTTTTAGTAATTTATTTTATTTTTTTTTTAGTAAAAACAGAGGTGGGATGTTATCCATCTAGTATATAACTGGGCGAGTCTTGTTACTTCAAAGGGAGGGGATTTTAGGTATTTACATACTGGGTGTAGTATTTGCTCCTTGTTTGGATGTTTCAGAGTGGCTCAATATATGGAATCATAGAACAGCCCAGGTTGGAAAGGACCTCAAAAGATCATCAGGTCCACAACCTATTATTCTGAAAATACAGAACACACAGATTAGTCTCTTTGCCTGGATAAATGATCAATTTCTACTTTTAAGAGTGGCATTTTATTATTAAAGGGGAAAAAAGTACAAATTTAAACTTAGAACATTATCAAATAAGTTATTTAGAATGAATGCTTCCTTTTAAGCTCCAAGGGACCATTTTATGCTATCATTTAAAATCAGACTGGAAGAGACCTCATACAGTTAAAGATTTTCTGGTCAGCTTTCTGCCCCATGAGAGGATGAATTATCTCTATGCTATTCCTGATAGACATCTGTCTAAATTGTTGTTAAAAGCTCCATTGATGAGGAGTCCACAACTTATTCAGACAATCTATTTCAGTTTTTCATTTATTGTTACAAAGTTTTTCCTACCGCCTAACCCAAATCTCCCATTCTGTAACTTAAACTTCTTATCTTAATCACCCCAGACAGAGAGTCCTCTCTTTCTTTTTCCTGCACATTTTTGTGAATCTGAGGATTTTAGGTTACTTCCCACCATTTAGGTTACAGGATCCCAGTTCCTTCAAATCCTTCTTCATTATTCAAGGCCCTGAAAACACAGAAGACATGGTACAGAACTAATACAGATTTCCGAATCCCTTATTTGCTAAGGAACACTTTCTACCATTTGACATTTTCAGTATAAAGGCTAAGGACTCAGTGGAGGAAAGAGAGTGGCAGATCCTCACCTCTGGAGTTAGATTCTGAAAAACAGTACCAAGGCCAGGAAGCAGACTGTGGAGATGCACACATTACCACTGTTTGTGTTTTGCCTAGCAGATAGATATTTGGAAGTTCAGCTTCTGCGGCTGTCAAAGGGGCTACAGCTTGTTTGCATCGAAAACAGAAAAAGAATAGAAAAGATAAGAATTGTCTTGATCTTAATCTGCAGCAGAGTATCCACGCCATCAAGTATCCTTTACTACAATCTTATGCCGGTTTCTGTCTGAAAGCAGGAGTGCTTAAACTACATCTGTTGCAGGATGTGAGCAGAAAAGAGCAAGGGTTTGGGAATATGACAGGCTGCCATGAAGAAAACCTCATATATTGACTTCTGGTGAGAAAGCTCACCTTATAAGGTAAAATAAGTTTGCAGTCTTTTAAATTTTACTCATAAATATTTAGGATGAAATCCTGATTTCTCCAGTCTCACAACAAGATTTTTTACCAATGACTTAATAACAGTTGCACTTTGTGCTGCAGGGATATGAATTACAGATGGTACTACACTTTTAAAACGATATTTTTGTCTGTTTCTTAAGATCTCCTTACATATCACACTGTTCTTAGTCTACCATTCTGACAGTTTATATGGAGAACGCCTCCAACACTAGATTAAAAACAATAGTTTTAGACATCCAAATATTATTTTCAGTGAAAGTAACAGACCTGTTTCATAACAGCATGCTTTCACAACACTAAGATGCTTCAAGGAAAAGATAAATCCTCCATCTTAAAATTCTGGCATGAAATTGGTTCAAGATTTAGCAACTACTGTATCTTAGTCTTGCTTTGTTATTAGTTTTCCCACTAATCTTTTCCTCATCTAGATTACCCTCTATTATTTAGTTATAACTTCCTCCATAATTGCAATCACTGAATAGTAATCACTTAATAAATATATCCTGACAGGTCTATTTTTGCACTGGGAAAAGATTCATTTTCCTTATCATCACTCCAGTAAGCAATTTTTCTTCCTACCTGAAGTCGCAAAATGAAATGTAGCGTCTGGTGTAAAGTTCTGCTCTGTTACATACAGCATTTCAGTAAGACCAGACACCAATCCTTTTGTTCTTATATTATTTGGATATGGATTCTTCAAATCATGTGTAACGTGGAATTTGTGTTCACTAACTTTTATATGTAATTCTATTGATGCACCTAGGTAAAAGCTGCTTTGCACTGCTTTTTAACAGCGAGCTAATACTGGCATTCCTGGAGACTTTTCAGAATTATTTTCTTGTAATGCAGGTAATGCAGAAACCACATTTTTGTTAAATTTCACAAGAGGGGATGTGAGCTTAGATATTCAACATGGAAAAGCCAAAAAGAGTGTGCATTTGGTCTACTGACTATAAAGGACTAATTTTATATTAAATTGAATAAAATAACCTGAATGAACTTGGATACCTGCAGGTTGCTATAATGTTTTCTTTTCCACTGTGATGTGAATATAGCACAAGAAACTGCTGAAGAAACACAAAGAAAATAAAGTAAATTTTGGTTTATGTGTAGAAACCCGTTCTTCCTCACAAAATAGATCGATTTGTCTTAAGTGGGCTTGGCCTAAGTCACTGAAATCAAAGCATGTTTTTCTACTGACTTTAAAATATTTTGCCAGACTAGGTCTAGCAGTAAATGGATATTCAGAGTAAATAAACTCTCCCAGGGGAATCCCATTTTTTCTGCTGGAAATCTACATAGAGAAATTCTCAAATGTACTGGGAGGCTAATGAAGACCTACCACAGATATTCAAGGATTCAAACTGTGTACAGGGAAGGGAGAAATTCAGCCTCTGCTCATATGCTTTTTTTTTTTACTCTGGTCTGGCCTTGCTTTGTCTTTGGACAAACAGACTGTGGGGTTTGCCAGGTGCCTTCCAAACAGGACTATATCAAGGTTTGAATACATCACATTCACATTCCTGAATATTATTAAGGCGGACATTCCTTAGTGAGTAATTCTGACATTAAATGGTCTGCCAACCTTTCAGCTAAAAGCTAAACCCATAAAGGGAAAGCACTAAGTTAAAATTAGTTTCCATAAAATTTAAGTACATTTTAGTTCTTTACACTAATGTTTGAAGTATCTTGAGCAACTCATCCTTGTTCCAAAGTACCAATCCACTCTTTAAGGACCAATTTTCCAGTGGTAACCTCTACCATTTTTTGTACAAACACTGACAAAAATTAGTTTTATGATCTTTATCCTCCAAACCCTCTCTCTCCCTTTCAGCCCCATATAACATGAGTCTTTGTGTTAAAACCAAACCAGAAAAAACAAACCAGTGGGATCAAGCTGTGATGTCCCTCTGAACTGAATTCCATATCTGGCATCATGCTTTGTGCTTTTGTAAATGGCCTCACAATCAGGCCTGATGATATGAACATGTGAAATTTTGTACTAGTACAGCCCAGTCACAAAAATGTCTGTGTACATACAATACAAAACTTATGACTGCACAAACTTAAATGTATGATAATTAGAAGAACAAACCTTTTTTTTTTCCTCTCTTCTTTCTCCTTAGTCTAATCTCTGCTGCAGGCAGAACCATATTAAATTTAAAAGAAATCTTTCTAATATATACCAAATGAAAAAAAGCTTACACTTATTTACTTTAATCATTTCAACAGTATTGCCCTTTCTCTCAAAAGAAGAATTGTTTATATACTTATATAATAGGGAAAATATTTATTTCACAGCTCTGAAAATTAAACTAAAACTCTCACTTCAGGGTTCACTAGTCAAGCTTGTAATTTTCAGAATTCTGTTGTGATATCAGTACAAGGCATCTTTTTGTGTGCACAGTAACGAAGACTTAAATACACTAATTATGTCTAAACAGGCATAACTCTAAAAGATAATAAAGCAAAAAAAAGTGGACAAAAGCAACTTTTAAAATAGGCAATTATTTCACAACTTAATGCAAAAATATTTATAAACTAGGCATTTTGTAAAGATATGGGAAGTACTTAATATTAAAACAAAATGCCTAAGTTAGTCTAGCAGAGAGATGTTGATATGATGGAGGTCAGAAAGCAGTTGTGAAAAAACACTCTGCATCTTTGCTGGTGACAAAGTGTTCAATCATAAAAGCTTTGATTTAAATCATATTAGCGTAGTATGGTGGAAGCATGCAGCACCACAACATCAAAGGATATGCCCTAAAAATAGGATTTTTTTTTTTTTTTTTTCCCAAATAAGCATATTCTTTTAGTTTCCAACTCATGAGTGCATCTAAAATGGTTTGTATATTCAGGAAGAAATCAGAAGGGAATGAAAAAAGAAAAACAACTTGAGGGGTGCAATAATCTCACCGTACTTTTAATTAAAGAAATAACAATTCACTTGTAATAGGACTGTCCCATTAGGGTCCCCGATTGCCATGAAAATCTCAATTGACCCACTCCTTTTCTTTGGTAAATCCACCACTTCAAGATGATCTTGGATTTGAACTCAGTAGGTTTCTTTTAAGGTATACCTCACAGTCCTACAAAATTTTTTCAGGGAAGAATACACTTGCCTGAAACTCACATAGTCTCAAGCTTGCAGTTGGATACTCTTGCTCCAGATAATTTTGCTCATACTTCTCAGAAGAGATGTGACCACTTAGATTTTCCCATTTTTGACTGCAGCATAGGGAAAATAACTTTCTTTTTCCTTTTTTTTTCAGTAACTTTACAAGGTAGTCCAAATACACAACCTAACTGCTTGTAGAGACAAAATAAAGAACTTCATTTAGAAACAATTAATTTATCTTCAGAATAAGATTTCAAGTGCTGTAATTGAGGGGATAGAACACCATTACTTTGTGTAAGTATAACCTTTTTGAACTTCCCAGGCTGACACATCACAGCTGAGATGCAATCGTGTTAGTCACAGCACTCTGCATGATGCCAATGCTGTACTGAGCAGCACGCTATTAGGAAAGGGTACAGCAGCATGCTGCACTACTGACAAGGCCCTCCCATGCTGTGATTGTCTATATGCAAACACCATGCCCACTGTCACAGCACAACACAGCAAAATGCTAGGGAGCTATTTCTGTAACACCAGGAGCACTTATTCCTCCACAACTTGACCCCTGCTCTGTGTGGAGATGGTGGTGGTGTGTTTCAGATGTGATGTATAATAGCAGGAAAGCACTGATGCATCAGACCAGGAAATTAAAAAAGATGCCATTCACACAAAGGAATGTTTAGTTAAGTTTGAAAAGCTTGGCTCAAATGATACCGTGACGGACCATTTGTTACATCTTTAGTTAATAACGTTCATTTGCTGTGGATTTTTTTTCCCACCAAATCAGTTTGTTATTGATTTTAAATGATTCCAAGAGCTCATCTGCATTTCACCCAACACATTTGGAGTCAGAGATAATATCTGGAAGCATTAGGGTCCTTAAAGGAACAGCCTATTACAATACACAACAGTAACTATGTTTCTACGATTTATGAAAAGAAAGCAATATGTGCCTGTTTCGGTGCCTGTCGTTTGCCTACCAATGGTGCAGTGCTCCCCATTCCAGCCCTCTCTGCATTCACACTTCCCATCTTTACAAGTTCCATGCTCTGTACAACGGGGATGGCACACACGCTGGTCACACGCCACTCCTGTCCACCCTTCTTCACAGCGACATGCTCCGCCAATGCACACCCCATGAGTGCCACAGTCTACAGAGCACACTTCTAGGAGGAAAAAAGAATAAAGATTATAGCTAGCTTATGTCAGTGGCAACGGGACAGAAATAGCAAGCTAAGTCATTAAGCAGAATTGAGTAGAAGTACCACCCTTTTGTTGAAAAACTATATGCTCTCAAGAGCTGGACTGTTCGTATTTGGAGCAAAACCAGCATTTAGCTTTTGCTGAAGAACTAAATTATATTAAAATGTCATTACAAAAATCTGCTACTGTATGCTGGACAGATCGTTGTAGAGTTGTGTCCTCTACACAGATACAAAGAATTTTCACAAGTAGCTTCCTCAACGCCTGTCAGCATCACAGAAGGGGGGTGGATAGTTCTGTTTGACTCAAGCCTGAAGCTGTGTTTATTTTAATACAGACATTTATTTGTTAAGAATGAGACTGAAACTCACCTAAGACATATTCAGCAGAGAATGGTGACAATTCAGAGTCATTTAGACTCTAGGAGTGATTGGAAAAGATACTTGCAAGTGAAAGATTTTGGAATCCTACTGCTAATAATGGTGAGATTTCCAGTATCTTGCTCCAAAATTCTCTTACTGCTCTCTGCCAGCAGAAGTTGTAGAAAAGAAGAAGGGTCTTTTGCCACATGCATCATCAAAGAAAATGACAGTTTAAATTCTCATTCACATATTTTTCTGGCTGCTGCTGATGCATGAAGCAGAAAAAACATATCTGGATACTCATTTCACTGGTGGGGTATTCTGAGTCATTAATCTTAAGAAATAACTGAATAAATGTGAAAGCTGTAAATATTACTTTGAGAGACTTGCTTACAGCCTACAATTCTATCTCAAGATTCAGCTTACAATATAAATGCAAAATTCCAAGTATTTTTTCCCCACAAATAGAACATTTGCTGTCTTGTCAAGACTGTTTTTTTTCCTCTCCTTGCTCCTTCTGTTAGAATAAATAAGTTGTATAATATTCAGTCAACTGCAGCTTTGGCGAGGATGAAAATTTTTAGCTTCGACTTTTGTGCTTGCTTTTTACGGTGTCTTCCACCCTAAAATTATTTGTTTAAATATTCCATGTACAACTGAAAATTGAAAAATACACTATATGCAAGAAGAATTTTTTCTGTTTTGTGGTGTTTTTCATAAAATGGGTGGCATTTTGATGTGCAATAAAGCAAACACCCAAAATACACTTAGTTGGAGTATTTTCCATTCCCCAAATGTTACAAACATATTTATAAATCACTGCTGTAGAATTTTTCAGTTGAAGTTGGGAAACAGCTACGAAGCAGTTAAGTAACTTTCTCAGTGCACAAGAGAGTCAGTATCAGAATGACTACGGACTCCTAACCTACACCCCCACCCCCAGCCATCAGTCCCAAATTAGAAACATCACAAAAAACAGTATCTAAAACATATACACACATACTCACTTCCTTCCAGCATACTCTAGAACAGGACCAAATTTGTTCCAAAGAAAAAATTCTAAATTATTTGCATTTAAAATTTGCCTCTGATATTAACATTTTAATGAAATAGGAACATCATTGCAAAATTAGAAGAAATATTTTTCTTACCAACGGAGCAGTCAGGACCCATCCAGTTGGGGTCACAGCTACAAAGACCTGTGTCAGACAGGTAAGTACCATGCCCACTACACTGGTCTGGACACTGGGCTCTGGGAAGCTCACAATTTATTCCACCCCAGCCTGGGCTGCAGAGGCATTCTCCGTTCACGCAGACTCCATGATTGGAGCACGTTGGATCTAAGCAATCAACTAAATAAGAAAACAAAAACAATGCAGAGAAAGGTCAGTTCCCACAAGATAATGTTTGGAAAACATGTAGATGTGTACTTTGAAAATTGATGTGGTTGTTGAAGTCATATAAACACCTGGTCTGAGAATTGGAAAGTGTGAAGTAATTACATTAGTTCCATATAAAACAGGGTGTGACTGAAAAACAAATGTTTACTGCAGGGATTCTGCAGTGAGGAGGCACAAAGACTTAAAAATAAAAGTTAAATATCCATACTAAGAGTTCCACACATAAGCCTTAGTGTGGGGACATTTCTTCTGAAACACACTGAAGTTCTGATGAGTTAATCACTATATGAAATAATAAAATAAAAATAATAATAATAATAAAAAAAAACAAAGAAGAAATCATATGAATTGCACCTTTAAAAGAATATTTTTCTTTGGAGTATCTTTATCAATACTACTATTATTACTATTCAAATGTTAGACCACTGTGAGAATAATATTGTGATATCTACTTTAAGTACCTAGAAGTCAAATTATCAGTGGTTGTCAGCTTCTTTCAGACTCCTAAATTATTCAGGCACTTCTGAACATTTCATTCCTAGCCCATTAGTAGCTAAGCAGTGAAACTGAGAGTCCCAGTTATTTCAAACCATGTTCTAACCAGCAGATAATTTTTTAAGAAATAAAGAAAAATAGATGTACATAAGGATTTCATCTTTTCTCTAACTGGAAACAACCAAATAAGAAAGTGAAAACAGTTATGATGGAAAATCATCCATAAAATTTCTTTTGCCATTTCAGTCCTGACAAATAAAGAAATGTTACGAGCTGTCTTTCAAATAAACTCTACCAGTAACATTATGGTATTCCAAATTTTTATCTCATATCATTAATTTGCGTGAGAGTACTATACTCCACTGTGAATACCAACACTGAGGCCTCAGCAACTGCCTTTTGCTGTGGAATTGAGGGCCAAGGTCAAACTTATGTCCTAAATAAAATGAATTCATCTCATGACTGGTATATATCAGCTCACAAGAGAAGAACCAGGAGTGACTGGCATTCTCTCTTGCAGCTCTAGAAAGATCTGAGTTTATAATGAAAGTGATTTCTCTCTCATCTTTTCCAAATTGATCCTTCTAAATTAAGGCAGAGACATTTTCACTCTACCTTATGTGAACAATACTTGATCTTTCAAATCTCAACTTTTCTATAAACAGTCTTGTCAAATTATTTTATGAAGTTACAGAACATTTAAAGTAAGTATATAGATTAGATACAACTCAGAGGATTGAAGCAGGCACATTTAGAGATACAATAACATGAGTTATCAGAGTAACTCATGTTTGATTTTAATTCAGATTAGAGCAGCACAGAAATTACTGTAACTTTTCTTATAAAATTTTTGTTATAATAATGACCCTGGTGTTTTTTTTTGTTTGTTTGTTTGTTTTTAAGATTTACTGCTCAATCAGATATGAAAATATTATAGTGCAATTTAGTATTTATACATAAACCATGATTGTTTTGTGGTTCAGTCCTAAAGCACTCCATATTTCAGGAACGTACCACCTTCCTTCTCAAATGAAAGTGCTCATGAAAGCCATGGTAGAACAAAACCACCTCCTTCTACATGCTTCCTCTCTGCTGAATTACTGTATGCATGCAGCTGAGACTTATTAACACATAATAAGCCCACCAATTCCCCTAAGCCCCCTATCTCCTTGTTTTATAGAGTAACAACTCACACAAACCCTCTTTGTCCATTGTTCTAAACAAATATACTTCAGAGCTGTTTTTTTCTATTGTATGATTAAGTAATAGCTTTCAAAGTTTAAATTGAAGAGACCTTTTACTTTGAACTCAAATCTTGTTCTACTTTAACACATGCTCTTCAGGTTATCATCTCGGGCCAGATCCTCAGCTGCTAGAATTAGCATAACTTGATTACCTGTAACAGAACTACACTGACTTATGCTGCAAAGGTTCTGCCCCCAACTCTTTAGAAGGGTTTACAATGGTACTTAATAAGGAATTATAAATGCAGCTTCTTTGGTGTTTAAACAAAGGACAACACGCTTCAGCAAGTAAGTCTGTTAGACTTAGAACTCATAGCCCCTTGGCAGCTCAGATCATTAGAGCTCATTTAGTGTTGGGCCCTCTGTAGATTTGACAACAAGGGTACTGAAAGCAATTTATATCCCTAAGGACAAAAAAGGAGGTCAAGGAGTTTTCTGAACAATATGTACCACAAACCCCCAAAGAGCCATGAATTACACTTATGAAGTTAAATGTCATTGAAAAATGACTCGACCATGAAACTGACAAGAAAAACACTGTTAACTTAACCTAATTTGTCAATTTCACTTGTCTCCCCCCAAACCAGATTGAATGAAACCTGGCAAATATGCCACTTCATTTTGTGTGCAGATTTGTTAATAGAACAGCAGTGTTTATGCTGCAAAAATTGTGCATCACAGATATTGATTCTAGTGCCACTTTCATTTCAGGTAAATTGTTTGAACGATATGACCATGATGAATATAAGAAATAAAAAGCTAACTGGAAGAAGAAAAATGCTGACCCACTTGTTCTAATTGAATATCCTAGATGGAAAATGGCGAATGAACCAACCTTCAGTATTCTTTTTGGAAGCTCAAATCAACAGAGGAGGTTTCAAATTTTAATATAAATACAGATATATTTATTTGTATTATTCTGCCATTAATTCACGCAGAAAGTATAAATATGATCAGATGATTACTTGTAACTGGAAAGACAACACTTCATATCATACCCTGTTTCCCCAAGCTCTTGAATTAATGTGAGAAATATGTACAGAAGAAATGGAATTTTACAGTAGAAATGTGCTGTTTGTTCTTTATTTATTTATAAATTAATTTATTGAGTTATTTATTGCCCAATGATCTATGCAAAAGGTTGTTTTAACCTTTTCTATCATGTTATCGGCCCCTTCCAAGTTTGCAGTTAATACCTCCTGCCCTTGTAATCCATTTATCTCTTAAAATCCTTATGCTTTCAAGCACTGGTGATTAAATAATCTATATCCTTTCCCCTCACATATTAATTTACCTCCCCCAAACTTTGTTGACTGAATGTTTTGTAGTGTTTCCAGCTTTGAAAGGTGTTAACATTAATGCCTTCGCAGCAGTATATGCACTAGCTTGTTCTATAAACCTGTCTGGAGTAGGCGAGGTATTTGTTTCATCCATTTCAAACATTCATGTTAGGATAAGCTAAATTACGCACTACAGGAGCCTATTTCTCTTATAGGAGTGTTAGGGGATTCAGGATGTCTAGCCCAGATATAGCACACGCATTTTAGACAACTGAAAGTAAAGAGAGAAATCCATACAAGTATCTGGAAATTATCATCAAAGTGGGTGAGGAACTGCTTACAAGGTAGAATTTACAGAATTAAATGAAAGATCGATCAATTTTAGGCCATTTACTATAGTCTGTCTAATATTAACATGTATAAAACAACACAAAACATCATGAAATTCATGCAACTCAATTAGATTGAGCAAACAATTGCAGTTTGTACCAGAAAGAGAGCTTCTGCATTCCTAGGGAGTAGACGGGATGTTGTAGAGCATGCTACAGACAGTCTTTTCCATCTTCAATTTCCACGAGAATGCTAGCTGTAGCAGGGCATTTCAGATAATTTTTTAATTTTTCCCATAATCATACTCTCAGGGTGAACTGAGAACTATCAATTCTAGCAGCCAAAAGAGACATTACAGAATTTTCTGAATACAGCTTAAACTGTAACCCATTAAAAACGATGGAAAAACTAATGACTTCAATTGAGTTCTGGATTAGAGCTTTAATAACTACAGTGTTGTGAAGCATTTCTAGAAAGAGATGACAGGAGTGAACTGAACAAATTGTCGCAGTGTTGGCAGTCCCACTAGTGAGGATCCTAGCTTTTATTTGCCTTTAGGAAAATAAGTTCACTCAGACTAACGCAAAATCTTGTCCTAAATGCAATGGCTGCAGTCCACATGCAAAGAACAAATCCTTTAGTGGTTTAGGTCCCTACAGTTTCTTTTCTTGCCCCTCTTTTTTTTGGATGGGAGAAATAGCCGTTTACTATAGCGTAAGACAAAATTTGATATACATGTGGGTGAACAGCTCTGCATCGCACTCAGAATACTCCATAGAGACCCTTCGGTCCTAAACCCATGCAGCTCCACTCCTGTCACCTTAATCTTCAAATTGCTCCTCGTTTTGGAGAATTAATGAACTCTAGAAAGTCATCATAAAGTACCTTGAAATATTACTGCTCTGAAGATGTGCCAAGGTACGCAGAACTGTCTAGCAGTCCTCTGGAGAGTTAAATTCCCTCCTAAAACCCTACCAATACATTTTAAAAAGAAAAGGAGTCCAATTTATGCTGTGCATTCTAACAAAACCCACTGTGAATAAAACCAATATCAAGCTCAACCTATGACCACATTTTCAATGGGTCAATATTGTTAACTTTGCTCATTCTGCATACATAGAGAATTGGACACTCTCAACACGAAGAACTTTTCTGCATTTAAAAGACAGTTATTGTTTGTGTGTGCCATCTACCTTTCTTTAATCCCATGTCATTGCAGCTAGCAGGAGTAATTTGCAATAGATGAAGTCTGTAAGTAACACGGATACCTGAGTCTTTCAAATCTGTTTCATCAACTTCTGTCCTAAAAGTGACTTGTCTGTTTGCTTTGTGCGGAGCTGCAGTTATACAATTTTCTCTACTACTACTCCTTTTTCCTCTGCGTTTTCCATCTAAATTGTTCAGTAAATATAATCCATAAGAAAAGATTTATTTTTACTCTTCAGCAAAGGAATTATTCACATTTACTCGTGGCAGACATTCTTAGTACTGCAACACTGTGTATAAAAATCAGAAGTTTAGTTTAAGCTTTCATAGATCAGTAAAATTGTGATATTCTACATCTTCACCCCTCTTTTACAGTCATCTGCTACAGTAGTTTTACTTAAAAATTTTCTTCTTTCTTTTTTTTTTTTTTTCTAAGCGCTCCAAAAAAACCTCACAACATAGAAAGAAAATGTGCTACAGTATTACCTTCTTCACAGTTTTCTCCTTTATAGCCAACAGAACAGACACAGTTCCCTTCGATGCAGGAACCATGACCTCCACACGAGGGATCAATACACTGGCTGATGGGTACATCACATTCTGGACCTTTCCAGCCACTGTAGCATAAGCAGGTCCCTTTAGAGTACTGACCATTGCCACTGCACAGTACCGGGCAGGCAGCTGGAAAATTGAACGAAAGAAAAACAGCATACAGGGTCAGAAAAGTATTCCTGTACAAGTGCGCTAAAAATCCACTACTAAATATTTATACATATATACAAGTATCTTAATTTACTGGAAAAATTTGTAGCAGTTTAGCTCTTCATTTCTCAAAGAAACCATTTGATTACTATTTAATAAAGCATGCACGTGTTGGGCATTCTGAAAATAAAACTACTATTCTTTATAACCTGTTGGCGATGTCTGGGATAAGTAATGCGGCAATGTGAACAGGTTTGATTCTGACATTACTCTGCTTTGTTCCGTTAGGTAACATCCAGTCTTCACAGATAGCAGAACAGTCCCTACAACATGTTAGTATACAGCATCTTTCTTCTTCCACAACATTTTTTAACGTAGTGTCCCAAAAATTTATTAGACCCTTTCGCTTGTTTTTCCCATAAAAGGATCTTGAACACAGAAATAAAACAAGCTTTCATCAACAACAAATGCACCTTGCTGCCAATATCCCTGCCAAATCTTCTTTTCCCATATCCCAGCGTGACTGTTTCTACCCTAGGTGCATTGCCAAGAAAGCACCATTAACCCTCATTCTGCTCTCTTATATTAAGGACAATTTCTGAGCAAATATTCAGAATTCATTTATGCAAATGAAGTGAAGCCTAGGAATAATAAAGGTAGTCAGCAGGTCTTGAATGCTGGGAATTAGATGTATGGATGCAGAACAATGGAAAGAAACAAGTAGTTTATTAAAGCCAGTTGCACATAAATGCTACAGTAAGGCATATTCACGCTCCTACATGCCCATGTCTCCCACACAAACATGTTAATCTGCGAACTTACATGCCTGCCAAACGCTGAATGTATGGTCACCTGCCAGAGAAATGGGAAAAATAACAAAGGAATCACAGAAAATGGGACTAATGAAGTGAATCTTTGATTACAGGTGCACTTTTACACTCTTCTTTGATGCAGTTTGATAAAGACTAAAAAGTATTTCCTTGTCTTTTCACCCTTCAAAGTAATTAGAAACTAATAGCTACTTCTACAGTACCAAAAATATACTCCAAAGCTACTATTAATCATTAAAAGGTCTTACTGTCCCTCTTGCTCCTATTATCCCTTTAACCTGAATGATCAAGAAGAACCCAAGAATTGATTTACTACAAAGAAATGTGTAACTGTCCTGTTGTACAACTTCTCCACTGTTCAGTCCTGCAACTCTTATTAATCTTAGCTGTCCCATTGATCTGCTGGAAAGACACATTTCAGAATGGATTTTTTTAAAGAATTTTCTTATTTGAAATGGAAACAAATTGAGCAGATAAACGTATATTCAGATTTGTAACCTTAGACGTTAGCTAAAATTTGTAGTACTGAGAATTAAGACTACAAATTCATTGGCCACTTGTCACTTGTCTAATCCCTTTTAGCCTATTTTTTCTACAACAGAGTAACAACAAAATCAATATGTTGAGGTCTGAGGTTGTTTTTGTTGTTGTTTTTGTATTTTTGTGCTACCCCTCCCCTGTCTGAGGCCATATTTTAAGTCCTTTGGTAGAAATAGCAACGCCATTACTGGTATTCTTTCTTACTATGAGTCTTTTTAATCTTGCTTAGTTTTTTCCTTCTCAACTCCAAAAATGAATACAAATATGAATAAAACATAATTTTTAGCAGCAGCTTTCTCATTCCAGATATGCTCACAAATGCTTTCCTTCGTTATATGAAAAAGTTTATGCTAAACTTCTAACTTTTGCTTTTTGCAGTTGGTTTCAGAATTATGCTTACTGAACCAGCTGGATCGAACTGCAATGCAGACAGACATCCATTATGTCCACACTGCCACTCTAGGTCTGCCTGCTTTAAACATTTTTTGCACGTCATTATGAAACACCCTTCCGTGATATACAACACATGGAACTAGTAGTATCTTGGATGCCATTCCACTAACTGTTCCTTCTGTCTGCATGCGTTAGATCATGGAGTCTATCTCAGTTCCTCAGCATGCACTGCTTTGCACTGCCTAGAAATGCTAACTGCTGCTACTGTAAAGCCATATAGGTGAGCCATAAAGAAAGGGATCACACTAGGACCACTTCCAGTCCTCAGGTGGAAGACCTGGAGACAAACAATTCCTTTGACCATAACCCTCCATTCCACCGCAATTAAAAACCTTGTTTAGGCAGATGTTGACACACTTTCCCAAATCAGTGTAAGCAAAATAACTACTTCAGTCCTATTCTCTTTACTTGCCATGACGTAGTAGATCTGGAGGTGAGCGATCAGAAGCCAGCTTGTCCCGAAGACCTGGAATAATCACAATGAGTGCCAAGTTTTTGATGAAACTTTCCACACCCTGACACATTGTACAGACACTGTTCCTTTTTCGGGGCCTCATCTTAGCACAGAACCATCTCTCCTTAGAGCCAGGCACCTCTCAGTTCCTGTATGTCGTGGTTAAGCTTGCAGCCTCATTGTTCAAGTCCAACACAGAATGAAGTACTACTGTTAGATGCATATTCTCTACATGCTTCCAAGCCATTGAAGAGACTTAATATTATCATTATTAATAGATGTGGCTCAGTGTGGCTCCTCCAACTGCACTGGGACATGCCAGCATATGGCTTGCGTTTGTCTATCAGCCTCCTCACCATGTGGTGGTAAAACTGCATGGAAAGAAAAGGTCCTGGGAAGGCTAAGCAAATCAGAAGACAGTGGACAGTTTCTTCAGATAAATCACTCTCTATCGCTCTCTACAGGTAGCCAATTGCTCTCTACAGGTACGTTAAAGGAGGCTGTAGCAAGGTGGGGATTGGTCTCTTCTCCCACGTGCCAGGTGATAGGACGAGGGGGAATGGGCTGAAGTTGTGCCAGGGGAGGTTTAGGTTGGGTGTTAGGAAAAACTTCTTTACTGAAAGGGTTGTGAGGCATTGGAATAGGCTGCCCAGGACAGTGATTGAGTCACCATCCCTGGAGGTATTCAAAGAACGTTTAGATGTAGAGCTTAGTGATATGGTTTAGTGAAGGACGTGGTAGTGTTAGGTCATAGGTTGGACTAGGTGATCTTGGAGATCTCTTCCAACCTAAAGGATTCTGTGATCACATTTATTCAAGTAGGTATAAAGACAAAAAGTCAGAGTCGACTTACAAGCTGGATACAAGTGAGTATTAGCTTTTTTTGGTTTGTTGTTTTAGAGGTCAACATGGCACTCATCACCAAAAAGGATTTCTGTTCTGCAAACCTCTCCTCTGGAGTCAAAACTCAAATAAATGCAATAAATCTATTTGAGCAACACAGTTCCTTGCAATAGGGACTGAGAAGAAATAAATACATTATTAAAAACAAACAAAACCATCAAACACCTTAGATGGGACCACTCTAGACCTTGCTATACAATAACGTGCCAGCCAACTGCTGTAAGATTTCTTCTCTCCTTACCTTGCACCTAAGTCTAAATAATCAACTGGCAATTGTGGTCCAGTGAGAGGAATGTATATCTGTTATTTGGAAAATGTCTATGGGAAAGCCATTTTCAGCTCCCACTTTTGATCTCAATTTGCAGGGTTCAACTTCTGGGACACCAGAGATTGGATGGCTGGCAAAGCAGAAGAAAGATTACCAGATGGTGCTAGGTTGTGGGCTAAAGAGCTCCCACTGCAGTTTTTGTTTTTTTTTTTTTAAAAGGTGATCCCTTGGCCTGTTCTGGTGCTTTAGGGATTTAAGAGAAGCTGAAAGCCATGTCACTGTTTTTCATTTCTCTCTGTGCTTCAACCAGGTCAGAGGTCTTGTTATGGTCCACAAGACTATTTAGTCCGTGTGAAGCTTCTCTACTACTTCAAAAGTAACCTGCCTTCAGTGATCTGCAGTTGAGGGATACATTGCCAAGATGTTAGTGACACAAGAACTGACTCTGGACAAATGAAAGAATCTGTCATTTAACCTTAGGGAAGAAAATGAATACAGTTAGGATTAAGAAAACTGACAAGATGTCCTTGGTCAGATTTTGGCACTTCCAAGACTGCCGTGTCACTAAGATTGCAGGAGAAATGTGCAAGCAAGAATGCAAGCACGCGTAGGCTATAAGAAGCTGGTTTGTCACTGCTGTAATAAATAGCTCTTCATTAACGTTTCTGCTCTGGGTTGATAGGTTGACCTAAGTGAGGAATAGAGAGAGAACCAAGCTGCTCTTCTGTAGAAAACAGAAGCAGGCAGTCTAAAACGAGGTCTGTTAGACTTATTTGCTAGGTCATGTTGCTGCAGGATGAGATACAGAACAATCAAGACTAATTTTATATCCAGGTTGCCTCAATTAATGTCCAAACAACTCAGGAGTCATCTGGAGTTCTTGTTTTCTGGGAGTGCTTATTTCTCCTATGTGCAGTAGATGGCCCCTATGCCAGCACAGGCCTGCCTGTTCACAGCCTGCTGAAGGAGCACGAAGGAAGGTAGGTTTATGTAGTGGAACTATCAAGTTCTATCTCATTTCTGTGGGCAGATAGGTTGCATAAAGACAACCACATATTGCACACCAGTCTAAAAGTGTATAGAGGTCTTACGGAATAGTTACAGCAACATTCAAGTAAGTTAAGCACTAAGGTGTATCTCTTGAGTGAAGTTCAAATGAGCACAATAGCTATTAACCCTGAATGGGGTTTCAACGATGTGATTCTGCCCTTTACCAGTACTCAAACAAAAGCAGACTGGTTTCTTTACACAGGTCTCAGCTGATCAAATTGCAGATAGAGGATACTACAGACCTTTGAGTCCCACGGGCTGCACACTTTGAAGAGCACGAATCGGACAGGGAAGGCCAGCCAAACATCCCTCTAAAAGTTCTCTCTCTCAAAGTTTTCTTTGGACAGTTATTTTGGAGTAATCTTAATATTCCCTGATGGATGAGAAAAGATGGTTTGATAACAGCCTGTGACACATGGACTAGGAGGGGAGATGGTGAAGGATAATGCCCAAATGGTCTGGCATCAAAAGCCACCATTTTGTCCAGTGACACTTACTGCAGGTATCCCAGCTGTGTACACACTCCTTTCACCGACCCTTATGGTATTCACACATACATACTCACCACAGTTGTTCTTCTAGAGCATGACAAGACCAGTAAAGGATATATGAGGAGTCAAACTCTTGGAGGCAGTTGCAGAATTGGTTTAGTTACACAGCTCCTTGGTTGAGAGGCCTTCCCGTGATAATTGAAGCTCCAAACAGGATTTGAAGACAGAGTTCTGGCTTGGTTCCTCTTGCTGTAGAGCAAACATTACCCTAGTGCAGACAGAGTTTTGTACCACTAGGACCTACGCTGTCGTTCTTCTACTGAAGCTTTCTTTCAGTTCCTCCTCATAAAATAGACAAATCAGTATACTTCTCTTGAAATTATTTGAGTTTCTGGGCACACAAATATGCAGACATGAAAGGTGTTAGAACTTGTATCTGAACTGCTTCCCTGTCCTGGACTAGGTCATAAACAATGCCCTTACAATGGTCATATTTTGCA
The DNA here is from genome assembly GCA_013399115.1 of Anseranas semipalmata. Taxonomy (NCBI): domain Eukaryota; kingdom Metazoa; phylum Chordata; class Aves; order Anseriformes; family Anseranatidae; genus Anseranas; species Anseranas semipalmata. The sequence goes on along the minus strand of VXAA01001241.1, from coordinate 976,750 downwards.
AGCAGCTCAGTTTTACATCCAAATGTAAATATTCAAGCAGGGTGTAAGAAAGTTAGCTTCCTTTGTGCCACCTACAGGCTTATTCAGAGCCCAGAGAAGCTGTCAGGAATCACCCCATATCAAGCCAAAGCTTTTGAACACAGGTACCACAGAAATTTGTGGTGAGATGCTCATGGCAGGTTGGTGAGGAAAGTCACTGGTCTGGATGGACAAATGATTACATTAAGCCTAGTGGGGTATTGCTCGAGTAAAGATTAGAATGTTGTATCCATAATGCTTGTAAGCCCTGATCTTGCATATAAGCCAGATTCTTCCTACCACAAGCTGGTACACATAAAAGATGAGCTTGACTGTGTATTTACAATGTAAGCAGTAAGGAGAATTGGGACTGAGTGTTGAAGTGCAAGTTTAAGGCTGCACTAACAGAGCATTTAGCCATAGTCTGAAGTCCCCTTACATCTTAACTGTGAGTAACTGTTTCAGCAACCAATTTGAGCAAGTTTACCCGAAAAGCTGAAACTCATGGAAGGATATTCCATGATTCAACACATAATTAGACAAATTCATGAAAGGAAACTCTAAAAAGTCTACTATACACAAAGAGACAACCATCTATTGTAGGAAGTCCCACCACAAGTTTTCTCTAGAATCAAAAGAATTTACTGGAGGAGAAGCATCAAAGACAGGTACAATTTTTACTCTTCCTCAACTATCTGTTTTATGCCACCATCAGAACCGGAATCCTTGATAAAAAGGGATTTTGGCCTGAGCCATTGCAGTTTTACTTCTGTAATATAAATGCTATACTAACAAACCCATTCAGAAAAAAATTAAAAAAAAAACACCATTCTGAAGAGACACTACTTAGAGTCCTATGTAAGATAAGCTTACACACCCTTGTTGAACTGTACAGAGCTTTGTCAGACCCAAGAGAAATAAAGATTATTTTTATATGTAAATGTTCCTGTTAAGGAGAAGGAAGGGCGTTTCAGACCTGAAACTTCTGCTACAGCAAATGTGTGTATTATATTTTACAAACCTGGTTTGAAATGCTTTAGAAGTATCTGTGTTGTGATACTTCAGCAAACTAAGACAAATTCAAAAGATTGTTTCTGCTTTAACGTTCATTTAAAATGAGTGCATTTTCAGATACAAATTACAAAAGAAGGCATATATACTTAAGGCCACAGAATGAGCAGCAGTTTCTGACTGTACAGCCTAAAAGAAACATGCATGATGTCATACAGATTTACAAAACTGTTCTGTGCATGTGATCATATACTTGCACATGTAATTGATTTATTGTAACTACTCTAACCCAACAGTGGAGGATATGCACTATTAGCGAGCATAGCACTTGCTGAGGTTTGCACAAAGGGTTGCTTGGGGTCAGACAAGAACTTGGTTCTCTTTCCAAACACATGGAAATATTCTGAGTTTCTATCAAGAAAAATCTGCTTTTGCCTAAACAGTTCTGCTCTATACCCATTACTGCAAGGCAGGCCAGTGTCCCTAAGCTTAGAGAAAGTCATTATGTATCACAAAACAGAGTAGAATTATTTTCAATTCTTTAATGCAATCATATTAACATTCTATACCTGTCTCTCAAAAATCATCCAAACCTACAGATGGACAGTTTTAATATGCTCTTTGGACATAGTTGCACAAACTTCCTACTTATATAAAAAATGAAATACTAGCATAAGAGAAATCAAGTGCTTCTTTGTTTCACTGACCACCAGCAATTGTAGTGAAGACCAAAGTAGTTTGAACTTCTTACCAAGGATCACAAAATGGGCCTCCTGGGTGCAGTTCCTCTAGGAGATAATTACTTCAGATTTTGTAATAGCTCACACTTGGACTTCCTTTTAGCAGAGATTAAGCTGCTTCTGTTGCAATGTTATGCATGATTTTACAATTATGTAAGAAAAACAGATTACTGTTTATGGATGACTAAACTGAAACCAATAAATGCAAGTCAGCTCTGAACTTGAGCAGAAATACAGGAAAGATACAAATCCAATGTCATCTACAACTGCCTTTTCAAAATTCCTAAAAAACATCTGTAGAGTCACACTGTACTGGCATGTTTCTCTTTCTGGTCTTTACCTTAGTGATCCATATGTAGCATTTCATCTACAAATGGTAATTTCTCTTCCATGGACAAACCAGATTAAGATGTAAGCAGGTGAATATGCATTTTACTGATGCTAGAGCTGAGTCCTACAATTGTATATTCAAGCCCTAACTAATCGTAGATTCACTCCAAAAACCACAACATTTTTGCCTTCAGTCAACCTACTAAAGTGAAGTTATACCTATTTAGATATAAACAATCTATTTAGAAATAATCTAAATGGCTTAAAATCCACAAAACCATGAAAATTAAAGGAATAACAAACACTTGTATTTTAGAAAATCAGCCCAGTTATTTAATAACCTGCCTCAAAACGTTGGCTCTAGAATTTGCATTATTATTGTTTTAAACAAAACAGTACTGAAACATAACAAATGATCACATCCCTTGTTACACGAAATGTTTGCCTATAAGATGTTTCTAAAAATTAAGAGATATCGGATATATGAGTATTTTCATTTGTAGTCTAAAAATACAGTGGTGTGACAACACCATCTTTTGTATTTTATCTTTAAACATATTTTATTCAGCTATATGCACATTCCATTACTTGTCTGTGGGCCTACTAGTTTTAGCTGGAGTTAGTTTATGGATTTGAAAATCTGAAATAACTTCTAAGAACACCTTTTGGTTTATGTTATTTCACTTTTACTAGTTTATGCTATTTTTATGCTAATTTCCTGGTATGAAGCCGTCCCACACCCAGCAAACTTTACCCCAATAAAATAATTCTGTATTGGGGGATGGAACGAACCCTGCCCATCTGTTCTTTATGCCGCACAGACGTTCAGGAAGAACGGTGTTTGACTAGTCTACCTAGCGAGCTCTTTTGAGATTGCTAACTTCAGCCATGCTGAAATGGTCTTAAGAACAGCGCCAATTAGCAAGGTCTAGAACAACCTTTAGGTTGCTCTAGGACTTTCTGCTCTTCCAAGAAGTCAGTTTGTACAAATCCACCCAGCAACAGAAGAATGAACACACAACTGATACTGACATTAAACATGCATTATTAGTTACTTCACAAAACTGTTTACTTTGACTACAGAACACACAAATAAAATTTAGATTATTTAAGAGTATTATTACTCTGTGCTTGCAGATACCAGGTCAGAGTTAGGAAGAAATGTACAGCTCTTCGTATCAGTCATGATCTGCAATCCTTACCTCAGTTGCCCAAACCGGAGCCTTACCACGCTCCCTTGTCTAGCTCTGTCAAACTGCACATTAGTAAGCAAGAATGAGATTCACAGAAGAATTTCCAGAAGGACAAAAAACCCATCAGGTGTGTCAAATCTCTGACATTCAGAAACCATTTGGGGAAAGCAGCACACGCTGACTTAAGCACTAAAGTATGGATGCTTTAATTAATCCGGGGTGAATTTAATTGCTTTAGTTAAGTGGAAATCGGGTTAAAAATGATGCAGAGCATGCTGGGGTGTGTTAAAAACATGACATATGAGTTGGATGAATCGATAAATTAAAAGTGCACAGATGTTTTAATTAAACCCAGGAAAGTTAACGAAGATCGCTAGAGACTTTTAAGCCTATGATTAATTCAATTCATTTAAAATACCTGTAGAGATATGGGGATGCCTCCATTTTGAGAGTTATAGAAGTTCTCAATCGATAAGTACTTAAGCTGTTCTACAAAAAAAAAAAAAAATGGCAGGATTTTTATAGAAGTGACTGAACAGCATTAACTGCACAATGAATATTTACATTCTTCTGAATGCTCAGCAAACTTTTGCCTTGGCCAAAATTTATCAAAAAGGTCACAGTTTTTCTCACTACCTTCGGCATGTGACCTTATACGTCGAAAAGATAACACTTGCTGTATCCTCCTGTGCCATTCTACAAAGTATCTATTTCTACTAGATAACTTTGTTTACTATTATTACAAAAATCTATGTAAGAAACATGAATGTATCTTACCACGTTATCTAGCACAATACCGATAATCTGAACTTTTATGTGCTGACTAGCAACTTCAAGAATCATAGCAAATTTTGGCATTATCTCTGGGATTGGCCACTTGGTATAGGAGAATTTTGCTTACTGAATAGCATCTTGTAACATTTATAACAACAATGCAGTCCATAAGAATGGTGAAAATAAAAATTAAGCAAATGTCAGATATATTTGAACTAATTTAACGGTGGGCTGAAAGGGCTGAAGCCCCATTACTGCTAGCATGAAGATGAGCCTAGTCAACCCAGCTAGCCACCAAAGATCTAAGTCTTAGTTCTCCAAAGATATTGGAGTCCTGAGGGGGGAGAGAAGAAGACCACTGTGTGCTCTTACTGGAAAAGCCACAGAACAAACTACAAATTGGAGACAGAGAGAAAAGAGGACATTTAAGTTCAGCTAGATACTTGAAAAATCAGCAAGCTGTGTCAGGCTTCAAATGTCTTGAGGATTTCCTCTTGTCAGTACCCTCAGGATTGAACACTTTGTCAACCTGCCTGTCCCGCCTCCACTATGGCTGAAGCTCTGCAACTATCACTACCTATATAAAAGAAAACATTATTGTTCTCCATGCAGCACACTAAGATGATTTGCAAAATGATAGAAATTTTCAGCTATTCCAGTTAGGAACCTCCCTGTACATACAGCTTTATAGAGCACCACAATTCAATTTCTTCATGTGCGTAAATGCATTCACTGAAATGGGAGTTACCCTGCACTGGTCCTGGTTTACTGCAGAGAGAACAGAACCGATCAGTTTGCCACTTATTTTGTGCCTTTGAAAATACAGGCAAAAAAAATAAAAAGGATGAATTTTTTTCAGCTCTTTGCATGATCCATGGGGTTGGAGGAAAATGTAGACTGTAGATACAAATGCCCTGAAAACACTGCCCTGCAATCTAAAAATCTTTTTCTTTGGAAACTAGTCACACAGAATCAGAGCTGCAAACACCCTACTTTAGATATAAGCAGTGAGGTTGACAGAACTACAATAATACGCAGAGAGATAAACACTGCATTCTACCAACAGATGGAAATAAACAGATGCTGAAATAGACTACTGTCATAGACAAGCACATGGATCTTAATTTGTATGTTTTGATAACTTTGTCTCTGGAAAAATTCAGGAGAAGGGAAAACTAAATTATCTCAGATGTTTCAGTAGCTATCTCAGTGGAAAGAGCCAGTGAGGAATTAAAGAGATGATGCTTCAAGATTTCAAAAGGCAGCATCAAGGACAACCACCAAATACCAGAATTATCCCTCCAACATATGTGTTGGAACAACACAAAGTCATTTATGCATATAGAAAGATAAGTAAAAGCGAAACATTTCTACCAATATTTTTTTAATTAGATTTTACAACATTCACAGTGAAAGAATTTGTCCTATCCATACTTCTGTGGGTGAGTTTTGCTATGACTAAATAGCAGTGCAGTAAATGTATGATTGCACCCATAGGCTGAGATAATCAGTGTATTTAAAATCCAGACTGCTTTGCTGCCATTTTAGTTACTACTATTTGCATTAAATTCACCAGAAAATATTTAAATCATAATATGATTAATTACAAAGTTCCACATTAGCTGCAGATATTTAAGTATTTTGCTACACTTGAATTAGAATTTTTGGGGGTTTGTTTGAGAAAGCGAATGGGATGACAGCTAACAAATAGGGTCTAAATATAGGAAGAGATCTAAATTACAGGATCGAATGTGGATACAATATAGATACGAGGGTACCTCAAAGTCATGCAAGCTGAAATCAGAAGCTGTGACTCAGGGCCATGCCTGTTATTCAGGGACAGAAAGTGAATAAGTATCTCTTAACAGCTCTATGTCCATAATGCGATTTGCAATACTACTTGATCATAGCTGCTTCAATGACATTTACCATCATCAAAAGGACGCCAAGATGATGCCAACACAAGTGCAAAGACAAACTCTTAAAACTTAATGAAATAAACAAATAGCAGTACAAGTCCATGGAGACAAAGCGATCTAAAAACAAAAGGTAGATTGCAACACAATTAAATAAGCTAACCTATTAAACACAAAAACAAATTACAAAGCATACATCATCGTAAGCACAATTCAACTCAGCAGGGCATAGTTAGAGCAGAGAGATTCTTAGCCTCTAATGGAAGTAGTTAGTATAAGATTGGAAGAAAGATTTTCGGTTTGCCAGAAACTAAACTGCACAACGGTATGTGTTCTGCATGTATTCGTATGCTTGTCCACCTCCTTGCTGCATTGGGAACCTTTTGAAATATTCTATTTATTGGAATCCAATTGAAACAGAAAGTATTTGTGCAAATAGATGTGCTGTTGCTGCACATGTAAAGAAGGGAAGAAAGATAAAGTGAAGTGACTGATAATAGAGTGGGTTTTGAAAGCTGCAGTGAGAGATCAAATGAACATACCTCGCTTTTAAAAAATATGAAAATATTACTATAATGCTGTTAAAGGAAAATTCATCAATAAGATTTTTACTGTGTTTCCATACTGTTTCAATCATTGACATGAGCAACACAAGCTTCCTTATCATACTAAGCCAATAAAACTTGGTTCCACATTTTAGGCCATGGTTACAGTATTGCTTGTTGCTGTCTTTGGTCTCTGCATTTCTACAAGCTGGGTAACGAATGATCATATAAAGAAGCACTAGCACTCACTGAAATCAGTCATAATTACTTATACGCACACTTCTTTTTATCTATTTACCTATCACATTTTGTCCAGGCGTGGCATTAGCAACCTTTCTCAGTTATTCCCCTCCCTCTTCACTACTGAATTCCTCAGCGTTCCTTATTTTTTAATCCTTTTAGCTTGCTCTCTGAAATTTTCTCCTACCCGCTTAGCTGCAACAACATCCTGCAACTTCCTTGGGAAGCAGGCCCATATAAAATTTGAAGTTCATATATCGCAACGTGAATTTAAAAAGATATAAAAGGGCAATGCAATACACAGGCACAAATTTGGTGATATATTTACTGGCAGAATAATATGGAACATAAATGCTAATAAAGTCTCCATATTAGATACACGTATTGGGTATATTTAACAGCACTAAATAAGTATCTTAATAATTTTTAAAGCATTTTGGCTGCCCTTTAAAGCTACAACTATAAGAAACAGAAAAAAGAATGTGCTTCTAAACAACTGGAGCATCCCAACTTGAAATTATTCAGAAGCAGCTCTTCTGTAGATAAAATCTTAACCCCAAATTCAAGGCTGGATTCAGCAGAAGCAATAAAAGCTTTAAGAACAATGAGAGGTTAATATTTTGCATGTTAAAAACTGTATTTTTTAAAGTCTGTTTTCTGTAATATTCATAAGCTAAAAGTAGCTCCTGGGTCCTATTTCCACTTTGTTAATATTCCCTCACAAAGAATGCAAAGGATACAAAGCAGCAATTTCTAGCCCTGCACAGGGAGTAATCCGTGAACTTTTATGTCACCATCCTGTTTATGTATATTAAATGTCTAGCAAACATTTGCTAATCATCACATTTAATCTACAAGTACTATAGGGACAGGTACATGTTCTTAAAAACTAATGAAATACTAAGACTCTAAATGACTTGTGCTGTAACGGAACTTTAACAAGATACCTGTATGCAGAATTTAGGAGTTCAGACTTTCCATTGCCCTGTTTTTACCTCTGATCTTCAACAGAGTTTATGAGAATTGATGAGGAAAGCTGAAGGCTAGAAACAACTGTTCCTGTATTCTGTTCTTTGTTGCATTACTGACTGCGTACCTTGAACCCCTTTTGGAGTCATGACCACTAATGATCACAAAGAATTCAGTCTGGGACCCCTTCTGTTCTTGGCTGCTGTTTAAATTGCCAATTAGAAAGCGTCAGAGTGGTGGATTTTCTGTTTGCTCCACTTGTCTGCCTGAAACTGGATCGAAGCTACTATGCCATTTCATGCAGGCAAGCTAGCGGCTGATAGATGGCAATGACTGTCAATCATTGTCAAAATAGGTTACATGTCCATTTATTTATTCTGTAATTATTTTAGGCACAGTTAACAGCACAAAACTCTTCTCAGAGCATATTGCAGCTACGTAAAACTACAAAAACTGAGGGCATAGAGGACGAGCACTGCCCTGTACACAGAACTCATTGGAAGGCAACCAAGAAAATAATCAGTTTGCTAGAAATGAAAAATGTGTGCTAATAAAATGTGAGACTGGGAAAAGGAGAAGGAAATTTATAAGAAAGGCATTTTAAGGTACTGAGTCAAAGAGGTGGAAACTGCTGGAGAGGAACATTGCCAAAGACAGACTTGTCTGAGCATCAAAATGATGCCTCCACCCACTGCGAGAGATTTGAGCGACAGGCCCGAGCTGCTGCAGCGGCGACACATACAGAAGTTGGCACGCACACACAAACACACAAAACAAAAACAAACCCACCCAGAAAGAGATACTAAGAAAGAAGCTGAACGTGTTGGATTTTGTCAACCACAAGAAAGGATGCGAGGTATGTGTGGGTGACAAGTCATGAAGAGAGTATTTCCAAAGAAAAGAACATTTAATTATTACTTTTTTTTTTTTTTTTTTTTTACCGGTACAGTGTGATGAGACACATTATGGTTATGAACATATGAAATGTTTGCCCATAAAGTTATTTCTCTAATTTCTGTTTTCTCTGTAACCAACTACTTCTCAGCCCTCCCCTGCATTCTTGCTCTATCACAGTGGACAATACCATCATTCTCCCTGTCACTCAGGTTCTTAATCTGGATGTTATTTTTTCATTTATCAGTACCCTCGCCTCACAACCAAATTCTGACAAAGTCTTACCGATTTGTCCTGCACTGTATCTGTTTGTCAGAATTCTTGCCTCAGATTTCAGCAAATAAAATCTATATCAAACCAAAATCTTCTTCTCCAGCATGGATAAATTCAGCCTTCTCCACTCGTGTCTACGTGTTACACTGCTGCACAAACCACATTGTTAATCTGTTGATCTAACCTTCAGCCCTGTGACTCTTCTTTCCCAGTCCTGTTCCAGGTCTTTCCTCTTCTCGCATGGGACATGAACGCCATGCTCCAAGTTCATCTGTAGACACGTTTCACCCCCAACTGCTCGCTGCTAGAATTCTGACTTCCACCTCTTTGTGACCTACAATGCTACGACTGGTTTTGAAAGCCAAATTTCAAAACAGTTCTTTCCTATGCTTTGTCTCCTTTGGAGGCCCCGTTTTCTCTGCATTACCTACATGACATTATCTATTTGCCCCATTATCCCTCTTTAAAACTGCCTCTTAACCACCATGTTCCCCAAAACTAACAACAGTTACAATGCTAGTTTGTTTAAAACACCGCCTATCACATTTGTTTCCTTGTATTTCCATGTATGTCAGTTGGTTCCCAATTCTTCTCTTTTAACTTGCGTGGACATGGTAAGTTCTTGGAGGCAGACGCCGCTTTTATCTGTTGCTTGTATAGCACTAACCTCAACAGATTAGTTTGCACAAGTAGCACTGCTCATGATATTCTACGTATAATCTCTTTGAAATTGCACTATGGCATTTTTCCTATATTATTGCTCCTCTCCGTCTCTTCTCTGCCAAACCAAACTGTTTTGGGTACCATCACATTTAATCCAACCTACTTTTCTTGTCTATGATCTTTTATTCCATAACTTTGCAGTGATTCACTCAAATAATTCACACACACACCTGCCCAGTCTGACTGTGCCCTGGCAGACCCAAAGTGCTGCCTGACCACAGGTCCCACGTTTTCCATCAGGCTACGGAACATGTGCAGGACAGGCAAAAGAGAAAGGCTGTTCAGTACCAGTTCTCACCTCTCCCTTCAAAGCCCAGTGATCTTCTGCCTGCTTGCTCTATTTTCAGTTCCTATAATTTCTAGCCAAGTGATAAAGGCAAATATTGTCCTCTTTAATCACACAGAGAGGAAATACTAACTGCTATACATTATCAGCGTATGCTGAACAGCATTCGTTCATGTTGGCCACATGCTCTACAGCAATGACTGAGTATGGAATTATTCAGAAAAATGCACTCTAAAATTCATGTTTTCCCCACTGTGATCACTCCCAGAACCTCTTACGCCACTGGACATGCATTCTCGACATGGCACTAAGAATAGTTTCAAGTATACAATGCGCAAAAAAACCTTTATGCACTTTTTTATGCACTTTTAAAGATTTTATTGCCCAAGCAGTAAGGCTTGGAATAACCTCAGAGCAAGAAGAGTCCCAGACAACTGAAATTTGCATGAGAAACAGTTCTTCACTAGCTAATGAGAGAAAGCAAGCATTGCTTTTTCTAGCAATTATACTTTACTTACCTAATAATTGAAGATTTGTAATATTTTTATACATAGGTTAACAGTACACTCATAACAAAGGAAACGGCAATGATAGGAACTCTTATCATGGTGTGGGCAATCATCAGAAACAGCAAATCCATCAAAATAAATTTAAAAAAAGACAGACTACACTTTACAGCTTAGCAACTATTTCAAACTAAATAGATGTCGCAAAAGAAATAAAAAGAAATTTTTAAAACCTACCCTTCTTTTTATACTTATTAAAGTGGCGCCGTCCTTTGCCAGTAAGCCAAAAACAAACAGAATGAAAATAAAATAATGAAAAACCCACACAAGGAGAACAGGAAAAGAAACTGAGTATAACATAAATCTGAATCATTAGAGTCATTAAAATAAGATTAAAGAGTCAACTGATCAAACATGGTTTCAAAAATCCAGAAGCCTTCAATCTATTTAGATTAAAATATTAAACATGTTTCTTTTTGCATTGCATAATTAACTAACAGCATCTGCTAAATGGCAACTTCATGGCAGCTGACGAGTTACTTAACTCAATTTTTTTCCTTCTTTTACAAATCAGACACCATCTCTTAACAGGCTATGCTCATGGTATCAATGTAGAAATTCCGTGTGATGGTACACTGTTTCACCTGTTCAGTTTAGCTAAATATGCTTATGATGCAAATGCCAGTATTTTAAAATACAAAATCAAAAGCGGCTCTGAGCACATTTGCAAAACAGTACATGATAGTGTCTTTGGAAGTCTCTTTGTTAAAGGAATGGAAGAGTTACATGCCCTCCAAAATATCATGAGATGAAATGAAATTAACAGCCAACTCTGAGTCACTTCTGGGAACCCAACTCATTGCAACACTGAACTCTACAACCGATGAAAAGCAGGACACGATGAAGGATGCCTGCTTGCAGATTTACCACAAGACTGGGCAATTACAAGACCAAAATATTACCAGACATTAACACTGGGAACACTAAGAAGGACATCTTGATATACTTGGATGGGTATGTCATGGAAGTCACAGAAAAACAGATGTATATAAAAAAGTGACAATGCACCAAACTAACACTCATAACTGCAAGTCTGATTCTTTAATCAGTCCTTGGTCATAGCATCTCTTCTTATCAATGACTTCTATAGCTATTTCTGCACAGGAGGTTACTCACAGCGCAGTTCAATTTAAAGTAAATTTTCCCCTGGCTTTAACCATGCACAATTTCTTTATCAGGATACATCTCTACCTGCCAAGTTATCTTTTGATTATGAGAATTTCCTTTTCTTTAAATGCCATATTTTAACCACATGAGATTAAAATGTATTACCTTTCTTGTGTGTTAGATGAAATTCTTAATTAGGTTAAACTCCACATGATTTCAAAGGGAATCTTGTCTGAGCAAGGATGAAGTAAATCTGTTGAGACTGGCTACCTGAGAATAAGTTATTTCCACAGATAAGGGTGAGAATTAAAGCCCCAAGTATTTGGCGGGAGTGTTTGGCAGGGTGAAATTTCCTCTACTTCAATCAAGGCATGAAAGTGTATTTCAGCCTGTGCGTTGGGCCAAAAGTTCAGCTCTTTCTAATCATTTTCATAGTATTTTCCTGGAGCTAATGGATCTGAAATCCAATCTGTGCTCTCTCTCATATATTTCCCTCATTTTAATCTTTCAGAACTCCATGGATCAAGTAAAGTAACAGAAGGAATACCTGTGCATTATCTACAAAGCGTGCAGATGATTCCCCTCAAGATTCATTGCCTCTGATACCCTCAAAATCATCCTTGCAACCAGTGATTTAATAGTATAAAGGATCATGCTTCGCATCTCTCAAACTTTGATTTCACCCAGTGTGAAGTTCTTAGGCTGCTGCGTTATTGCATGAATCAAGTTCTACCAGATACGTGAGAAGTTTGTTCACATTTTCTTCACATTTCCCTATTCGAGTCTTGTCTCCTATTATTTTACGGTGGAGAACTGAGACATTGAAAGATGTGTTGTTAGGGAAATAATAATAAAAAAATCAGATGGAAAGAAAAATCATTATCTTTCCATACATGTGACAGCTTAAATAGAAATGTAGCATTACAGTAAATACATAGTAAATGTGTTCAAACATGTAATATGCTAGAATATATTTAATTTCTATCTCATTTTACTGTGCTTTATCATTCCTTCAATCCCAATTTTGATTGCCATCTCCTGAAACTACTCTCACATGTAATCAGCATTCAAGCAAGCTGAAAAACCTATGGACACGCATACAGGTATGACAGTGCCCATAACATTGCTGAGGCATACAGCCCTTACACACTAACTCAGCCCCACACTTCTGGGTATGTCTTAGAGTATCTAGATGTGCAGCCATGTGCTTGCATATATACATAAGAACTCTGCCAATACACCCATTTTATCATTTTATGTAGTTTTTCAAGCTTCTTTGTTCTTTATAAATACAATGATGTTTGACAAGGAAACAGTAAGAGAGGTGAAAGAAGCTTCCACAAAACCTGCTTTCGAGGGTAAAGAGACAACATAGGAAGGACAAGGCAGGAAGCAGAAGGACATTTCTGAGGGGCTGTAGAAACCTGACAGTTTGACAAGTACCCTATTAAAAGATATTTATCTGATGTAGCCTGAATAGACTATTTTCTAGCACAAACAAAGAATACAGTGTTACACAGAGGTTCGGTACACAATGCAGGATTGCTCCACAACTCACAATGTAAATGAGTTGATTTAATGGCCACGTATGTGTAAAGAGTGGCAGTGAAGCACACAGTCATTACATGCACACTTTCACAGGTTAACACCACAGAAGTGCATATAGCTGTCAGTGTGTATTTATAGCACACACTATCACACTGTTTACTTTGTGATATACAGATCCCTTCTCTGTGTATTTGCCAAGTGTCTTAATTTCTCAGGTAATCAAACAACATGCACTCTGTATTTGAAGCACTCTTTAAATTGAGTAGGGCTAGCACTGAGATATCATCATTAACTTCCCAAGGCCCTTGGGGTCTTTATTTTTCTTCTAGTGGGACACTTCTAGGAGCCAAATACAGAGGCAGCATAGAAATGACTCCCTCCAGTATGGGTTTAACAGCTGGTCAAGGAGCATTTCATAGACAGGCGCAGGAATGCTGGGTGACACGCTGCTACACCAATGAAAGAGGTGGGGCAACAGCGAACTGTCCTCAGGCTGGATCACGATCTAAGAAAAAATGAGCGCCTTTCTAAGGCCCTTCACGGCATTTCAACAGCTTTCAAATGCCACACCCTTTGAACACTAATAACCCTATCCCTGTGGGAAACAACTGTAAACACCTGATACTTATAAGGGGCCTAAACCTCACAGAAACTAAGGAAGCAAATTGTAAAACCTTATGACCGTGCTTAGGAACATCGGGGAATACAACCAAGTCATTGATTTTAGACACCATGTGTGCTACTAGCTGTATAGGCTAAAGAGGTCCTCCTTTGTGAATCGCCCCTTTACAACACCTATCTTCAATTCTCAGAAAAATTTAGCAAACACATACTGCCAATCCACAGATGTCTTTTGAAGTTCTGTTAAATCCTTGATAAGCATACTTCTCCCACTTTTAGTGGTTAAAATTTACGATCAAGACTCAAGAAAAGGTTTATTTTAAGACTTTGCCAAGTCCCACTTACTTGCCTAAAAAAAAGGTGAACTTCCTTTGGTCAAGAGCAATTGTATATGCAAGAAAGCAACTATGAACTGGAAGTGTGGCTTAGCCAAGTCAGAATATACATTACATTCTATTAATGAAGATAATCAGTCTTTTGTTACAGACCAATTAAAGCTTATCAGAAAGCATTGATAATTCGTCCACTTTTACAGAAAATAAATCTTTTCTGCTGTTTCCACCTACTGCTTTTGACAACAAAAAGCTGTAGTTATGCAAGCACATAAGCAATGTGCCAGTACTTCCACCTGATCATATTTAACCAAGAGAACTAAGAAAAAAAAATGCATATTGATCTACTTGAACCTTGCCTGGACCCATGCTAACCAGCAGGTGCTGTAGATCCATACATCACAAACACACACTGTGGTTATTTGTAAGCATAGGGAGAACGATACCTTTAGCACAATCTGCTCCATGAAATCCTGGAAAACAGTGGCAGACACCAGATACACACTCGCCATTCCCGTGACAATTACGTGGACAGTCTTGCACTGAATCTGAAATACAAGCATCACAGGCACATTAGTTGGTTCTTATTCAGGCTGCAAATTATTTGCTTAGTTATTGTCTTCAACACTTAGAAGAACAGCAACTAATAACATCAACACCACAAAGTTCAGGTGAAGCGGAAAGTTACCAAGATTTATGGCAGCATGAGTAATTGTAGAGATCTAGTGATAGCCTAAAAGTCTCATACTAAGTCTTTGAGCACCATTAGCACTCAAATCTACTGATAACACTCAAATCCTTTGTTCAAACAGGTAGACAAAACTGCTTCTTATGACCTTTGAAGCTATATTTGAATTCATGTTATGTATCAAACATAATGCTTCAACAGGGAATTCAACAATCTCCCTCTTGCAATCTGACTTTGATCTTGCACAACCACTTTTCCATGTAGAACTGATTATCCCAAGTATCTTCTTTTTCTTCTAAAGACATTTAAAGCTTCATTAAGAAAGCTGACTGAAGTATCTGCTGTACCTGACAAAGAGTAGCTCTTTTGCTCTGGCAAATATTATTTATCAGAAAAAAAAAAAAGTGCAAGAGGATGATGAAGAGGTCTGTAAAACCAGAGGGCAAGGTTTGACACTGGAGTTAAAGTGACTGAAGCGCTGATGAGTTTAATAATCAGAGAAGCATAAGCACACCAGCCTGATGATAAAATTTCAGCTGTACCAAGCTATTTGCTTTCCACAATTTGTTATTATGTGGATGACATACATACTTCTTTGCATAATATAAAGTAGAAATGAAATACCAATTTTGAAATTAATGCTTAAAATTACTTTCATTTTAAAGCTGTTGGATTTCACAGGAACATATTTTCAACAATGAATTATCGGAAGAAAAATATAACTGGAATGTTGTTACTCTTCACTGTTACTCCCTGTTGTTGTGGGACCTGTGGTCCTAAACTAAATGGCTCTGTCAGTCCCAGACACCAAACAAATAGCAGCTGTAGAACATAGAAAATAAATTTTGGATTTGGAACTAGTAGTACCATACAGAGTATTTTTCTCTCAAATTAAACTGAAAAGAGGAAAAGGAGCCAAGCCCAATTTTAAATCTAATTTTACAGTTGCAGGACACTCAGTAAATAATAGCAATAATAATAATAATAAAACCTAACATAAAATTTCAAACAGATCTCGTTAGCTTGGCCTCTTGAAATGATTCATGTAAACAATGAATAGAAAAACTGTGAAGTGTAATGGTAAAAAATATCAATTTGTCTCATGAAGAAGCTCATCTATAGATTTACTCATTATTTTGCTACACTGCACACAAAAGGATTTTCTTTGTATTCAAAACTACGGTAAACTAACTATTGCCTGCAAGTTAACATCATTTGTGTTATTCTTTCTCCTCTCCCACATCAGAGAAACTTTCAGCTCTCTCAGATCCTTTGATTAGAAAATATCTGATACTGTGTGTGTGTAGAAGAACCTCTGAACTGGATAAAACCCTATCTTTTTCTCTATATTTCAGTCCAATTACTATTATTGCACTATCATATAGTCTACCTGACTATTAGACCTTTGATGCTCTTGAAAGCTGTAGCCTAGACCAGGCAACCCTTTTAAGGACAGCTTATCATAACTGAGGATTTTCTAAGAAGCACAGTAGGGGCATACCAAGATATAAGCACAAATGTTGATGATTTCGGAGAAGCAGAAAATGCCTTCTATGGGCAAATTCACAAATGTATGTATGTCAATATGCACAGCACCTAGTAACCCTTTCAAAACCATATTTGAGCTAGGGAAACAAAAACATCTTCTCACCTTAATTGAGGTTAACAGAAACAATTATATTCATACTTAATGACACAGCGTTGGCTATCCTCCTACACCCTTTGGGACTTAAGCCAACAAACTGAATTTTATACTGATGTAAAAGGAAAAAATTAAGCTTCAAATCATTAATCATGCAAGGCTGGAAAAACCTCCAACTATTTTTCATCAGGCTTACAAACTCAGCTTGACTTTTTGCAATTTTTCTTTCTCTAAACTAACAGAAATTACAGATTTACACAATACAGTGCCACTTAACTCTTCACCAGCCAGGATGGAATAGCATGTAGCCTGTCCCAGAGTTTTTGATGCCACTGTGACAAGACATTCAAAGCTCATCAAGTGCTTCAAAGTTCAACAAATCTTCTCATAAAGCTTGGAGAACTTATGCTCAGTTTGGCTTTCAACTCATTTGGAACCCTATTCTAACAAAAGGCTGGATGCTCTTCTGCTCTTGATTCCATCATGTTGAAGAGATGACCCACCCTTAGGTGAGTAGCAAGCTGTAAGACAGTATATAGCTAATTAACAGTATCAATTCAACTCTGGGGTGACTGCAAGCAACCGCATTCTCAGGTGCCAGTTTCTTGTATTGTCCTTCTACAAAGACTAAACAGCTCTCCTGTTGGGTACTATTCCACCTGGGTGTAAAGAAGGTTCTCTGGAGAAGCAAATAGGTATAAAAATGACAGAGATAAGGGAGAGGAATATTAACTGGGGAATGCTTCAACCCAGACTGAACTTATCTGAGAGTCTTGTTTCCCAGAACTAACCTCAAGAACTACAGGAATGCTAAAATCTTAACAGAACTCAAGAAATTAAAGTCAACATCCCTTTAGAGACTTTTTTATGGTAGTGTTAAGAAACAAGGGCATAACAGCATAAGGACAAAAAGGCTGAATACTAAAGACTGCAAGAAAGTATTATGACTTTAATCATTGGCAGGTATCAATAAAGAGGAAAAATATTCAGTTTGTGGTGATACCTACCCAAAATAACCGTACTGAAAGAGACCACTTCTTTGTCCTTGCCATCATTGTAAAATGCCAGGTGCCACAAACCCACATCCAAGTACTGAACAAACACAGCCTCATTCTGAACAAGGGTCTGGATACTTCGACGTTCCCGTGGGGACTCCACCACACTCCATTTCTCTTTCCCATCCAAGCGTTCCATGAAATCATACTGCAAAGTAGAAAAAAAAAGAAAAAAGAAAACAACAACAACAACAACAAAAAAAAAAAGAAAACAAACAAAACCCCAAACAAACAGATCTGAATACAGAATGATATTTCAGCTCAAAATCTGACACCATGTTTTGTATTAAAAACATATCATAAACAGTATTTCTGGAAGATACAACAACGTGAAACTACTATTTACTGGATTCCCACTGAACACACATATTCTGTGACTTATCCTTTCTTAAACAGTGACACAGAATCATGCGTCTTTTCTCTGCATAGGTGATCAAAAAATGTACAAGCAGTATTTCTTGACAGGCTGAGTTTTGAGAAATCAGATGAAATCAATGCTATGACCCATCACAAAATTTTACGTTCCTACACAGCTTTCAAAGCTGGAAACCTTCAACTTATGAGATACCCTTTCCTAAGCAATCACCTGCAATAAATTATTGCTGCAAGAGGTACAAATGTCTCATATGTACCACCAGACATATAAATGAATGGACACCCCCAGAACATGAAAACAAACAGGAACAGCACAAACAAGAAGTGTGTTTGTCTAATGAACAGTAACTTAGTACCCAATAAAAATACACTGTAGAAATGGCACATCACAGAGCAGTTTGCTTACCTGAATTTTTATGTAGAACAATCAGAAGGTAAGTAGGATACAAAAACCAGAGGGAGCATGGAAAGGAATTAACACAAATCAGGTGGCTGAAGGAATTGAACTTCTATTAAGGAAAACAGAATTTCTGTTTGGATGCTTTCCAAGTAAGGTAGAACATTACATTAATCTTTGGAAAAGGGATCAAACAGAGCAAGTGATTATTTAGAGTATAAGAGGGATGGGACCATTAATGGCATGAAACTAAAAAAAGAAAGAAATTTAAGATGAATGTCAGATAAGCTTCCCATCTATTAAGCTCATTAATAGCCTCCCAGTGGAGATGCCACTGCATCACACAATTAAACAGGACTGGAAGAAATATTGGTTAATCTACAATAGGGAATAACTCTGCACAGCAAAGCAGCTGGACTAGATGTCCTTCTATCTTTAATGTCTGTGATTATGGAGCTCTCAAGCTGATGCTATGCTCAGCTTAGTAGCTCTCATAGCCCCTATCTAAGGGAAGTCCTTAAGAAACAACAAAAACAATATATCTAATCTTTTGATAGCTGTATAACAAGTCCCCTGTGAAAATACATCTTGCTTTAGACACATTTATCTATCAAAGAGTAGATATAGACATGTCTAAAGAAAGATGTATGTGTTCAATAAAATACAGTAACAGTATGTGCTTGCCGGCCAGTAGTTTCACTGCCTTTCCCTCTTATCTCTAGCACATACAGCCCGTGCTTGTGACAGCTCCAAGAAACCATACACCTTCACCCGATTTCAGTTTAAAAAGAAAGCTGTAATCTTGCATCCTAAAGAGACCAAACATCCATGAGGGCTGTCTTGTACAGTGAATTCCACTCCTTAACAGTGAGTCCTAGCAAATAATACACCATATGCAATAAAATAATGAAGACTCTCCCTTCTGCTAGCAGAGACAGACAGATGGACTGATTTAATGTGCTAGTGACCTACTACACATCTATTTCAATCTGGGGTATAAAAGCTGACCTTTCTACTTGAAATTTTGTAGCTGTTATAATATGAGCCGTAGATACACTTAGCTTTACAACAACGGGAAAAGTATGGAGGTACTACTGCCTTCCTTTTAAATATGTGGAAATATGACAGCAGTATGCAGCCACAAAGGAAATCCATGACAGCACAGGAATTAGAGCCCATGTCTACTAATGCTGAAGGCTACTGTCATAGTAAGTGCATTATTCACTCTTTCCAATGCCTTTAATCATGGGAAAGAGTAAGAGAAGTGAAACAAAAAGTTTCACCAAAACTGTTAATATCTAACCTAATTGCCAATCATTAAGCCCTTTTTCACACAGGATTTTCACAAAAGAAAGTAATTCAGGTAAATTAGTGCATTTAAGCCAATGCACACCAGAGACTTAGAGAATTCTGGCTTGTCAGTAACTCTCAGGAGCATCAGAGGTGCCAAACACACATGTATCTCTCTCTTAAATCAATGACATTTGGAAATATTACTAAAACCTACTGTCTAACAGCCAGAGGTTAAGGACAGACTCATCACCTCCTTGGGAAATGTTATTACTTGGGCAACATCTTGGGAAAAAGAAATCTTGCTCTTCAGAACAATCGTTCACAAAGGGTCAGCTAAGGAAGTAGCAATAAAAGCTGACATTTCTCACTGGCAACATGCTGTTCATCTCTGCTTGTGCTGGCAGGTTCCTCTGCCTCCCCTCTGTTTGATGCTGATTCTACCTCATATAGTAGAGAAGGCTCAGCAGTTGGCAAGATCGAAGGGGAATAGTAAGTACTCAGGCTGAAACTGCCTGAAGTAGTTTTAGCTGCAGAATCTCCTTCCACAACGACAGGTGTGACCTAGTGAGAGCAGGTCCCTTGGCAAGCCTCCCCATAAGGCCACAATTTTAACTACACACTATGGAGACTGGTATTACCCCTCTTTAATTAAACCACGAAGAACTATTTCATGCTCAGGCAGAAGTGTAATGACTAAACATCAGTGAGTTTACGACTTGTGAAGTACCAGCGCAGACTGATATAGAACATAACGATAAATGCTTACCCCACTTTGGACTCCTCAGGACTGAGGAAAAAAGAAGAAAGATAACGTGGTGGTTCCCTGGGTGTACAAAACTTTCACGTGTCAGCAAGTGCTGAGTATACGCACCCCAAAATCTAAAATCCCTGACCGCCAGGTTACTAAGCAGGCACTGGGAATTCATAACCAGATAAGATTTCTTCACATGGTTGGCTGGATCATCATTTCGCTTCCTGCTGCCCTGTTGATTTTCTGATTTACCCCACTTGCATGATTAATTACTGTTATATAATGCTGTGCTGAAAATATCATTCTTGCTTTAAAGCTACCCATTGACAAATATGCATAGATTAGAAGACTCATCTAGGAAATGAATGTAAGTACTTTCATGATCTTTAAGAAGCCACTGTGTAGTTTTTTTAATCTAACAAAGACAACTGCTAAGGAAAACTAAATCACACGTACTAGGGAATGGATCTAGTCAGCAAACTAAATCTCTAAAGTAATTTGGAATTATCGCAGACTTTTTTTTTTTATGATCCTTTATATTTTGTGGCTTCATAGAGAAAGTCACACAAAAATGACAAAAACCTGCCCAGAAACAAGATGCCCTAGAAATCACAAATGACTGCATCTTCAGGGTTCAGTTTTGCAGGTGGGAGTACTTACTATGATTAAAGTTTCATATAAAGAAGTGACTTCCCAGCCTACTTCTCCAAACAAATTCCAAATTCACATTTTCCATTACTTTATTTATTTTACTACACCGCATAGCAAAACCCTACTGCATACTTTTATTTACAAACTTAAATCTCATGCTAAGTTCTTTCTGGGCAATTTGTTTTTATAATTTCTCCCTTCAGTGATTCCTATCTTCCTCTGTTGCATTTTATTCACAAGCTAATAAGGACTTTCTTTTTCCAGTAACCATGGGGAGTCAGAAAAACAGCCTGGGAACTTTACATATATGTTAGTAACTACACTGCAAAATGACATCCATATAGTACAGACCTACTGACAACAGCTGCATACAGGAAGTGAATTAGTTGTGAAAGCACAGTGAAGGAAACAGAGCTTGCAGGGGGCAAAAGTGGGAACATAGTCTACACAATCTTGATTTTTTTCTTAGATTTGAAACTACCTGCATGCTGCCACAAAATCTCTAACTGTCTTTGAAATTAGGAACTGAAAAGAAAGATTTCTTAGAGCTCTTGTCTTAATAATAGATGTATCTTCAAATGAAAAAAAAAAAAAAAAGAAAATGGAAATGGAAAAAAAAGCAAGCATGTTTGGCATTGTGGCTAGCATTCATGTTTATGCCAAAGCTCTGTAAGAGCTAAGAAGCCAGCAATAAAACATATGTCAAGGAAACTTGTTTGTAAAGTGCTTTAAAATTAGTTCTTCATAAAATCTAGTTGGTAATTATTCATTAAAATACACCCATGAAACATCTGATACCCACTGTGACAGCCAACCAATTTGTTTTAACATTTAAACGTGCACATTGAGTGTGACACAACACAACCGGTACAATGAAGCACAGCATTCATTACAACAGCACAGTCACCATCACACTGCTTTAAAGTGAACAGAGCATTGAAATGTGTTTCAGCAGTGGCTAGAAAGCAAGGTAACACTGAAGCTCCCCAGCTATTCAAATTGTTTCAAGTAAAGACAGTTCTAAATGAAAATGGTTTTCATTTTGATATGAAAAGTTTATATAAATAGAAAACACTCTGCTGGAAATTAAAGCAAAACAACCCCATGCATTGCCTTCTCCAGGCATTACAGGGATGTTTCTATATGGTTATTTTATTTCATGCATCATTTGGAATATTCTAACAATGTGCAGTAACATCATAATTGCTGTAATCTCTGCAGGGTGACTTCATGCTTTATTTGACATTTACAGTTCATTTTGTATACATTATCCATTTTATTAATATGACTGTCTTCCATGATCCTATTGATCATTCAAGCCTGCACTGCACATTTTTCTATTTCTACGTAGTACTACACAGACTGGAAGAATTTTGCTTGAAAGCAATGCACTTCTGTTTCTAGTCTGCTTGCCACTCAAAAGTGCATTTTTACCTCCCCTCTGGAGCTCCATTGCCTATGCACATGGCACACAACGCTGCTTTGAGAGAAGTTTACAGCTACATCAGTTTGACTGACTAAACTAGGCATTTGGAATATTTGCTAAACAGTAATACAGAGAAGGTTAAATCTCAGCAGGGCCCACAGACAGGAACTGCATCTTGTTGTCTCAGGTTAATCATGTACCTAATTTGCTGATTATTGACTTGTTCCCACAAAGGATTTTGCTTGGCTTGACATATCAGCACTGATCAGTGATGAACTGTCAAGTGAAGCTGTTCACTGCTATACAGCTCATGTCCCTAACTTGCAGAAACAAGGATTTCAAATTTCTATTTCAGAATATTGTCTGGTGTCAACTTCAGACTATTTTCATTAACACAAAACCACTCTGCTTCCTTCTATCAGAACCAGGCTTCTTTTCACCAACTCCAGTGTGTAACAGCTTGCCTTTCTTTTTCCTAGAATTATTTCTCTTGGTAGCAGTTTGGCTGGATTTTGATACAGCAATCTTCTGCTGTATTACCCATTGAAAAGTGCCAAGACACTGCACGAATATGGGAAAGTAATTCTGCAGATTATACTGGTGGATTTCATTAACTCCAGTTATGGAAGAGGGTTGGAATTGCTTCCACTAACTTAAGACAGAAAAGAGGTTATCTGAGGAGGAATCCAGCTCAGTAGGAAACACAGTTGATATTTCTCATTATTCAATTTAACAGAAAGGTTATGAAATGTATATCCAATACATGCGAGGTCTAGTAAAGGAAAGAAGAACTCTGCTTGATCATAGCCTCTCAGATGAGAACATCATAATGAAACCTAGAACAAATACAGCTGAGCACAGTGCAATAGAAATTAAAGTTCATTTTGAATTTCAAAAAAATATTTTGTACTACCAGTTACTTCCAAATGGATTTCTTCTAAGAGATACGGGCATACCTCCATCATATGATAATCAGACAATAATAACTTGTAATTACAGAAAATCTTGACGATCGTTTTGGAGTTGTGGTTGCCTGGAGCCATTTTTATTTAATGATTTATACTTTTGTTTGTTTTCCTCAACTAAATTGCTGTTTTTTTGTAGTTGTTGGTTTTTGTTTGTTTGTTTTTCATGATGGAATGATATAGGAAGAAAGTGCAAAGATTCTGAATTAAATGAATTAATGCTCGATGAATTATGCTGTTACCTCACTGGTACAGCCAAAGATCCACAGACAGAATCTCACCCCCAAGACAAGATACTGAAACATAAGTGCCAAAATGAAAACACTCTCAAGAAAGGCCCTGACCTTGGAACATATTCTTTGTGGATATCATCTATGATGCACAGATGTCTGAAAATGGCTGAAAAGTATTGAACAGTCCATTACAATTTCCCTAATCTACCTAATCTTTGTATAGAACTTCAGGATGTTGTATGCTAGCCCCTAGCTATATAGAAAAACAGCCACTCACCCTTCCCCTTGATTTGTGGTCTGCTGGCCTTTATTTCTTACCAGTCAGATATATCTGGATGTCAGATATATACAGATATTCAGTAGCTCAGAGAAAATTTCATAACAGAACACAAAAGTCAATGGAGTTTGGATCATAAAGCTACTCGTACACAAATTCTTAAAAGTAGAGGTCATAAACCCTTGTAAACCTCTTCTCCCATTTCCACCCAAATCAGCTTAAAGATTTTGGATTTCAATTCAGATTACAGGCAAGAACAACAACCAAGGAACATAAGCCAATGCACACTAGTTCCACACATTTACCTCACATTGGGAAGCAGTTCCAAAATTCAGTTAATGTACATGGAGTTTGCCACAGAAAATTCATTGCTTCACATTTTGTACCATGAGTTTGTGCATGACACAGTTCTCTCAGGGCTGGTATCTCCTTGCAGGCAATATGATCATACTTTCTCTGTGTGGCAATGCAATTATGTTGCAGCCTCTCTGCTTTTAGCTTAACCATTTATGTAAGTGCTATCTACTTTGCCAAATGAAAACATAGTATCAGTTCTTTGCAAATCAGGACAAGGCATCTACAAACGTTAAATACAGCTTTCCCAAAAGAGATCATGGAGTTCTGCATTTGATCTTTGGAAATCATATACTAAATAAAGCATTTAAATTTAGGTGGTCATTTCTGAATGAAGAACTGATTTTCAGCAGCAAAGATATGCAGGAAGGAAGGGTTCCTTTCCAAAAGCTGGTTCCTATTTCTCCTTCCCTTGCTCTCTAAAGAATGGAGGCTCTTTCCTTTTAGTACGTGTAACTGCAAACTATTATTTCTCACTACAATTCTAATTTAAGTAAATGAGATTTTTTCCATTCACATTAATGACTTTCAATATAGTAATTTTTTTCTCTCTGTAAAATAAAATGTCTATATATTCTTACAGCAAAGAAGTCCAAACACCACTGCACAGCCCAGAGGAAAAAGATAAATAAATTTGGTCCCACTAACTTTAAAACTATCTTTACTACAGCCTTTAGCTCTGTACTACAGGGTCACAGAATAAAAATGTGGTGTTGCTGAGTTTTCACCTTTGTAGCTGGTTAGAAATAAAGAAGATTTAGGATTCCCAACTGCAAGACTTGCCCAATGTCTGAGTGAGGTATTATACCTAAATACCACCTTTGAGGGAAAAGTAGTAAAATTGAAGTCTTCCAGACACAACCACTGCATTCTGTCCTCTAACACGGCTGGGTAGCAGTGATGCCAAAGTCTTTTGCATGTCTAGGAATGCCATTTCACCAGCCTGTGGAGTTTGAAACTTCTGTGAGGTAAAACCAGAAAATTATATGTTATCAGATCTAGCTGTGCTTGCATTCCAACTGTACACAGTGCCATGATGCTGTGAATTTGACCATCTCCACTCGTCATTTTTGACTGGTGTATAACTGGATAGGTTTACCTCAATTGATGCCATGATTTCCTCAGAGATTCAAAACCCTGAGTGCCAAACTGAAAGCTATTAAATAACCTGGCTGGCAAGAACATCATCCTTTGTTACTTCTTTCATCAATGTACTGTTAAGGTATGTAATAACCTAGAAAGCTTAATATCTAGGCAAGTATCATAAGTTCAGTAATTCCCAAGATACTGCACAGAATCCCTAAACTTAAGCTCCGTAAGCTCAAATATAAACCTAACATAGATTCTCCAAACTTTTGCATTTTCACATTAAAAGCTAAGAAATACATTGATAAAGTACCTGGGCGTGTGATGGTGGGAGTCCTCTTCTTATATAAACACCAAAAAGAGCATCCTTCCCTAAGGATATGTTGAACTTCAGGAACTGTGGCTGGCTGATATGGATCTGAGACCGCCAAAAAACTCCAGGGGGCACCTCCTGGGTGACCTTGCGGCCAACTTCTGTTTCTCCACTATCTATGCTGCTATTCCTAGCGACCCATGGTCCTATAAAATAATAATAAAAAAAGAAATATAAAACAAATGAGATAACTGCTTTTAATACAAGCATTTTTGGTGGTGACATTCAAGACCAGTATCTGTGGCAATGATGCCATTTATATCGAACTGTGACTTTCCTTTCTTATTCTGATGCAATCTGGTTGCTGTTTCAATCAGTATGTAAGAATTTGGCCCATGTATATAAAGAAAGAAGGCTTTGAACCTGTTTCTGTGCAGCATCTGCAATCTTCTAATCCCCCCAAGCTTTTAATTCCATGACTACTCTTTACCGATCAAATACAGTAACAGTCGAGAGTCAATCAAGCACGTACAAATCTCCCTGTGCTCTTTTCAGCTGCACCTTCTATGCAACCAGTATATAAAAAAAATCAGAAAGGTGAACTGAAAGGATAATTTCAATCCGAATGAACTGATTGCAAATTTTTATTACTAATGCTTTAGATAGTAAAGTAGTCCGATAAACTTCAGGTCATACACAAGAGAGTTGATAGAAGAAATGAAACGCACAGAAAAGGATTCAGAGGACAGTGTCTGTACTCTGACATGTATCTTGTCACTCTTTTAAGGAAGTTAGTACATCTCGATTCACTGCCTTTTGAGTTCTCTGTGTCTGAAGCAGAGAGACTGTCTACAGGTCTCTCTCTTCCCCATGCATATTTGCTGTGTTAGTTAAAATCCATCATTTGATGGTTCTTCAGAATGCATTATTGAAGTCAAGATACAAGACCCCTCTGGCTGAATGCTCTGGCTGCCAGCCCATGAAATAGCCTTTAAAACATGGTGCAAATCTCTTCTGTTAGGCAGCTGAACAGGATGGTTCTGAGGCTACACATATCTTAACTATGGAGTGCGATAGGTGAAGAGTTAGCAGTGTATTCAAGCTACAGTATATAGCAATGTTTGATTTTGTGTCCTATATTCCCAAACAACTTGGTGATAAGTCAATTTTTAAATTATTATAACAGATACTATAAAGACCAGAAAAACATACACATTTCTGTTACCAACACAGAAGACTATAGGTATCATTAATATTGCACAGTGTGTATATTAATACACGCTGGACAGTACTGATACCTACAATGCAACTTGATAATATTTGCTAAAAGCTCAACTGTTTACTTCATATTTTTGTTATGGTGTAATACTATTTTCAATCAGTAGTGATTTACTGCTGAAATGTTTTCCAGCACTGTATGAATGTAACAAGATGGCACAGAATGATATATAATTCCAGCAGGTAAGTACACAACAGCTTTTCTGTCTTGACTATCTTTAATTGAGAGAGCTGAAATAGCATGGTTTCAAATTTAGATTCCAAATTATCCGTGTTAGCAGCACTTACGCTTGTACATAATGAAACAGGTATTATGTTGGCAGTGTCTTGAAATGGTAAAAGAATGCTCTGAATACCAACTGCTATACAGCTTTGGTAACTTTTTTTTCTTTCATTTTCTATGCTAACGGCTCTACAACAACACTATGCCACTGAGAAAAATGAAGAAGCTGCAAAGGCAGGCTGCAAAGAAAGGAGAAATGGTCGAGAATGTCAAGTGATATTCCCTTAGAGCTGTGCAAGAACTGCAGACATATCAACCAAATTCAAACACGTAATGTTTCATAAAAACGACATGATTTTATTTCTAATTGATTACTGCAACAGAGGATATTTCAAAGTCCCTACCTCTGCGAAGTCAGGCACCTTCTCACTAGAATTTAAATTACTCCTTACCTACACGGGTAGGAAACCAGGTGTGGAACACATGAAACTACCTGTTGAATGCTGTACTGGAATCACTTGCAGAACTGGAAGCCAACCTGAGAGCGAGGGCTCCTTCTCTTTTCAGTACAACATCACATTTCCACTACACTTCACATTTCCAAGTCATGGCAATAAATGATTATTTTTTTCCATGTTCTTGAGAAGTGTTCTGTAAATTATTTCTTTCTATAAGCAGACTGTGCATACTTAAATGAACATCAACTGTATGTAATCTGTGAACAGACTCCTTGACTCATTCTAAAGAACCTTACTCTTCAGCAGCAATAAATTCAGTTAAAGTGAAACAGTCAAAGAAAAAGCTATTTCCAAGAATTATTACAGTAGGCATTACTATTATGATAAAAGCTGTATAAGGAAGAAGATTAGTACACTAGTGCCTCTTCCAGTATTCTCTGTCCACTCATCAATGAATTATCTGAATTATGTATTTTTCAATTCGCTCGATTTCATGACTACAACAAAGCTGCTTCAATCCACTGAAGCTAGTACAAACCTTTGACAAATAGAATACTGAAATTAGTAGATATGCTCTATTTCTGAAAGCCATGAGTAAAATGGGTGTGAATCTGCAGCTCAGACCAGTTTCACATTAGTAGTCACCCTCCCTCTGCCTCCCCCCCACCCCCTGCTGCATGAAGCTAAACTTTATCAGTCTGATTCTAGAATTCAGTGGAACAGTGGTCATGTACAGTTAGAGATGTGGCCTGTATCAGCAGCAGAAATCTAATACTCCAACTACGTAAAAAATAAGCAGCTTAGAGTCATACTTACACCCTATCATAAACACTATATATATATAATCCGAGCTACTAAGTTCTGAAACAGCCACTAACACAAAGATAGCCGATGCCACAGAACAAATTTTAGAAAAATGAATCCTTGTTAGAACACTTAAAAATTGACATGGTATTAGAATGACCTTGTGCATACATCTGCTTTACAGATTTTTGACTCAAGATTTTTAACTACATCAAATAGAAATGACTACTGAATACTGCTTCAGCAATTCCATCTCACTTTTATCCAGTGCAAAAAGATTTCTCAGCATGCAACAGTAAGACCACCATAGTCTTTGTTGGAGATTATGGCTTCACTGGCTATTAAAGCAGCCCCAAAACACTGCTATTAACTTTTGCTAACAATATTGCTTCAAAGTATATATTCCCTAGAGTTACTTTGCAAATAAATGTAATTATTACCCCTATTAAAAGATAGATCTTCAATAGACGCTCAAGTTTTAGCACTTCTGGCTGAATTTGACCTCCTTTGTTTTTCCAAAATTCTGTTTTCTGTTTCTAACTGACAACAGCGTCTATAGGATGCCTATACTATACAAAGGGTCTCGACATTGGCCTCTTCATGTTCCTTCCTCCACAAGTTAGAAATATAGAAATGAAATGCAAAGTCCATATGACCACTGAACCATTTCTCAGTCAATAAGCTTAAGCTTAATTTTTTTTAACTTAAAAAGCAGAACATCATCATCCTAGCTTTATACTTACAATAGTTTTTTGCACTAAGAGTTTCACTTATAAACTTGGTCTCTAGAGACTCTTAAACTTCTTTTATAGCTTCGCTCAGTCTTCACCTCCTAATGCAGAGAATGTATCTTTCCACCTGGGTCACTCCCTCCAGCTATTTTTACAACCTTTTCCATTTTGATGGACCACTGCAGATCACATTCAAAGAACATAAACTGCAGTTAAGTGAAGTTACAGATGTGACAAACTGAGAAATCTGGGAAGAAAGACTAATCCAAACAACTCATACTACTTTAAGCAAATAAAACGCAAAATCATTTGTGGGTGGCTATCTTAGAGTTTTGTTTGTTTATCTCACAACCCTACAGATACTTGATTTTTTTTCCCCCCCTGTGATTTCCTCTCTATAACTATCTGCAAAAGAGAGTTTTAAAAGCATACTTCTTCTTTTTACCCAGGGGAGCCATTTCAATCTCTCAGTCAAACATATATTTATCAACTAAATAACACTTATTCATTTAAACTGCTGTGTTATTTACCCAGTTGAATTACTATTTTGGCATATACATTTGAAAAGACTGTTTTAGCATTCAAGTATATTTGCCTTTGAAGCTATCAAACAGGCAGTACATGACAACAGCAATGCAAACTCCCCCACTTGTCGGCTGGCCTCATCTCTGAGCTGGAGGTCAGTTTCAAGGTGGCAGCTGATACAACATGCCCATTCAGCCTTTAATTTAGATAGCATCAAGCAGTGTCAGCTACGCAGGCAGAACTGTATCTACACTGAAACCAGATATACTTGGTATTATAGGCTCCTCTCCCACACCATAGTCAAAATTAAAAATTAAACCTGGCTACCACCAGCACCACGCTACAGACACCCCATCTAAACAGCAATCAACTTCAGCACTTGGAGTATGTGCCTTTCTAACAGCGATGACTGTAAAGCGTGTCTTGATACAATACTGGAAAAATATCTACCAGAATATCCATTCCAATGGACCCATAAGGAACTACCAAGATAATCTGGATAATCTCAAATTAAATACAAGGGATAAATATCACCATTATTGGTTAAAGAGCATCCTCCTTCACTTCTCTTCCTGCATCTCTCAATTTCTTACACATCTCTGCTACAGACATAGCTTTCCTTATCTTTTTATCTAACTTAACGTTCTGTTGTTATTTAAGAATTTTTACAATTGACTCAGAATTCAAAAAAAATTATGGTATAGTTGCGTAAAAAGACTATTCAATATGGAAATACAATCCACCAACTTTTTGCCAAAAAAAAAAAAATACCAACAAAGCATGATAATTACTATGCTTTTCGATGACTGATTTTTTTCTTCAGGTAAATTTGCTATTGATATAACCAGGCATTTCCTGTTGTTTCAGAAAGGAAAAAAAAAAAGTAGAAAATGTCTTTTGTACCCACATTTCTTCAGTGGAAAATTCAGTAATTCGGTGTTACACACTATTATCTCACTTATCAATTCCTCTATGAACTTCAAAATACCTACTACTAATATCTAAGTGCCGTAGGACCCAAGTGAAAAACAGATACTTTTTTGAAATGTGTAAAGTAGATTCAACTGCTGATGCAAAACAAATTCCCAGAGCTATAATAAAGTAAAAAGCCAGGAAATGAGGGTTTGGAGAAGCTGCTATGACACATCTTGAACTTCAGTTATGCTGAAGATGCTGAGGTAATAACGAGCTCTATTTAGTGAAATGAGGAGAAAGGAAGCTTCTGAATTTGTATGAGCTTTCAGGAGTCCAGCAAAACAACTTCTGAAATAAAATCAGTGTCTCAAGTTTGTTGGTCAGTATCCCATATTTCTATTGTGGTGAAAGGAAAGAAATTCTGCAAAGGGACCATCTGCCTAAGACCACTGCTGTAGCACAGCTGCAGCCAAACAATCTGGCCCTGCAAGTGGAATTAAGTGGACATGTCTCTCTACTACTCTGATACACCTAAAAATGTAGGCACATTTTCACATTCCTGTGGGTGTGGCTTCACAAGATTTGTTGTTTTCAGAATCAAAAGCAAATTAGAACTGAAATGAAATTAAGACCTGTTAGTTCACAGCATTTAACAAAGATAAAATACACACCAGCAGCATGGATTTCTGCATCACCATAGCAATCATCTCTGACGGTATATATAGTTCACTGAGTAACTTTGAACACAGCAGCTCATACTATCACTATCAACACAATCACAGTAAGTTAAAACAGCTCCTCCTCTGTTCTACTGAACTTAGTCAAATGCTTTGCTCCCGCTAAGACAGCCCTGGAGGAGCCTGGTACATTATCAGAAGACCACAGCTGCCACCCTTCATAGGGTCCATATTTCTATTTCTGCTTGCTAACATGTTAATTATGATCTACATTACATTAGCCACATAACTACTTAATAAGATTAATCCACCTGGAAAATGATGGCATGTCTTGATTAAATTGAATGAACATAAAGGAAGTGACATTTAAAATACATTGATTGTTATTACATTTTGATCATCTGTTTCAAAGTGTCTAAAAGGAAATGGTAGAAACCAAAAGACTCACGTTGCTTACATTATTAATGAGGTTTGAGGACTTTTTTTTTTTAAGTTTTTTTTTTTTAATTTTTTTTTATCTTCTGCAACACAACACTGAAGTCCCTCCATTTGGTCCCGAGACTCGGTTTCAGCATCAGTGCTCCTGGCATTGAGGTCAGGGCCTTATCTCTTTGCACCTGAACCCCAACTCATCACTATGTAAGAGTGGCAACTATTCCTATTTAAAGTATTTGCTATTCCTTTAATGCTGCCTGTCTGCTGCTTTGATAATAAAGTATCTTAACTATTAGAAAAACATTGCTGTGTGCAAAACAAAATGTGACTAGGAACTGCAGCATCTGGAAGAGGGAAAGTCATCCCTTCTCAACATAATTTGGAGAGAGCTGAAGGCAAACTACACAGCTTCATAATGACTGCAGAGTTCAGCTTTCCATATCTATTCAATGCAAACTTCTGCCAGATTAGTAGAATTCCATATTTCCCCTCCCTAAATCTGATGGATTTTAGGCATTCATCTCAAGCAAGTAATTTCAAACCATCCCCAGCAAATAGTGTAAAATTTAACAGCAAATTAAATTTCTTCATTTCATTACTGCCATTACATATGATGAATTTGATAACTGGAAACAAGTATTTTTCATTAACTATAATTGTATTCTTGAAATCCACATGCTGTGGTAGACTTAGTAAAGTATCTCAAACTGAGCACAAACCTGGATCAAGCTGCTCGGTCCAAAGAAACACAAACACCGGATTATGTGAGTATCAGTACCTTTTCCAATTAGTATATTTATAGTAACCAAACCGATTTTTCAGATCCACAATTCTTGACCATAATTGTCTTTGGTGTCTTTTAAAATGCTAGTTTCTAGGATCAAAGACCATAATCTTTTACTGCGTTTTTCAGCTTTATGGAACCTTAATTTAGCAAATCATCGAGTTTAAAAATAGCAAGTCAATTTCTGATTTTTTTTTTCGAAGGAGCAGAAAATCTGCTGAATTTGTGAGTACACCAAGGAAAATATGTCAAACAAAAAAGAAAAATCTCTACACTGAAGTATTCTTTACTCAGGTTTGCAGCTGGAGTTAGTTTGGATATTTCCACATGAATAACACTATGTCACGTGTCCTCTGAAATGATTAAGGTTGACTTTTATAGTATATTCTGTCAATTAGAAAGGAAACTGCACACAGCTAGTCACATATTTTATGGAAATACGTTTCTAGCCTACTACATAACTTAGAATATACTCTTGGCATAGACTAACAGCATCTAGGCATCTAAAAACTCTGTAAGGTCATCTAGTTCACTTGTTCGTGAACAAATTATTATTCTCAAACATGCTCTTATTCTTTCTCCTCATCTAGATTTATTACGCCAAAATTCTAACACTATCCTTATGTAACTGTAACAGGCAAATGGGCTTTGATTTCATTTTTTTCTTTTTTGAGGTCATTATCTATCTCACCCCTGTAGCAATTCCACAATTACATGGCAGTGCCACCTTTTGTTTTTTAATTCCCTATGAAGGAATACTACCTTACCACTTTTATTTAAGAAAGGAAGTTTCCTTTACTTTTGTCAATTAATCTAAATCTCTAGTTCAGCACAACTTTGAGAGCCTAAAGGCAAAAAAAAAAAATCTCGTGCTTTATTTACAGTCAGAGCATGGTGGACTTCACTTGTAATTTTACAGCAGCACTGAGGATTTTTCTACCCATTGCACTTGCCCATTCCTTTCAGACATCCCCAGTATCAACAAGACGGAGTGTGCAATTACAAAAAACCTGCAATTGTGTTACCTTAATGCTGAATTTTGTTTTCATTCAGATAGGAAAACATAATAAGAAAGTAATTTACATTCCCCTTAAATTGCGTTTTTATTATTTCTTACCAGAATTTAGTCTCTTAATAAGGAACAAGCAGATCAAATTGAAATATCTGTCCTTTTTTTTTTTTTTTTTTCCTTCCAAATTGCTCTACTTAAAATGCCTTACTTGCTGAGTGGGCACAGCTTGTGTTTAAGTGGCCGTTTTCAGTCTAGGGGTTAAAGGTTTCTTTGGGAGACCCATGTTTTGAAAAGAATGGCTTCATCCTGAGCTGTGTCAATTATAAAAAGGTCACTCTCCACAGCCAGAGCCCTGAAAATGGTTGTTGTGTTAAAAGCTGTCAGAGGCTTTCCTAAAAACTGCTGCGATAGCAATATTAACTTGAACATAATAAAAGGAATGGTGAGGTAGAAAAAAAATTCAACCTTCCCTGCTATGAGAATTTCTGTTTTAGACATACCTTGTGTTCATCCAAGCCTGTCATTCATATTATTCCACTGTGGAAGATTACTTGCCTAAATATTGTTCTGCTTCCTCCTCCAAAATCATCAACATTTCAGCAACCTTCTACAAAACGTCAGAAGAAAACTTTTCCAACACGCTCTGATGAAACCTAACTGTGGCAATTTAAGACATACCTAGCAGTTCTGTCTCCTTGTCTCCCCTACAGGAGGTTACCACTCCCCACACAGCCGGCATCACGATGTCTTCAAATGTGCAAAGCTAATTAGAATAGGGCTGGGATACACTGCCAGAATTTGCACTGAAGTGCCCCAGGCAGATGAGCACATTCCAATTCAACAATTCTGCTGCCCTATATTCGCACAGAGATGGCAACAGAAAGCTGCAGGGGAGGGAATTTGGAAATGTGTTAAACACTGCAGTTGTCTGCTAAGTGACCATAATTGAAGTCCTGAGCTCTTCAGGTTCCTGCCTAAAACCATAGGGTCTCTCACCTGTGCACAATCTGAGAGAGATTCAGCAGTAATATAAATATCCTGCTTTGTACTTAGGATGTGCTGTTCATCCACCGCTTGACCTACGGTCCGTCAGAGATGAAAGCCAAGCCAAGAAACCACTGCCTGAAAATCTAGTGTTTTGCCACAACTAGGGTGTTGCATTTCAACAAAAGGAGGAAGCCAAAATTAGTCTCTCCACAGAAAACATAAAGAAGCAGAGGTGCAGCAGCAATATGTATTGAAAACGAAAGCAAATCCAGATTTGTAAAAGGATCAGGTACACCAAAGAATTGAACTCAGCTTTCCTCCCAACTACCTTAACTGAAATTCTTCCAATACATCCAATGCATGTATCCTGTTTCAGCACTTGGTCAGCAATTTAACACTTGCCTCAGCAATCAGCAAGCATAACACAAATCACAGGTCCTGAAAGCAAGACGATGCTCAGCTCTAAACAAAACTCTTCTGTTGACCAATACCAAGCGCTCTTATTTCTCTTCTGTTTCAGTCACCCCGTCCCACCTGCACAGCACACCAGCGCCTGTGAGGTGCTTTGAATAACTGAAAGGTTACAGTCTGTCTTAGTATTACTGTTATTCTAGTAGTAACCAGGGAAAGCCTTATTGCTAGGTAGCAAAGAAAACACCTGAACCTCATCACTGAAAAGCATTCAATTTAAATGATTAAAATCCTTTTCACAAAAACAAATTCTCTTTGTTTTTAATATATACTTTCTTAGTTTAAGAAAATATTTCTGTTTCCAGATTTTGCCTCACTCTTCTCATTACCCTGTCTCTTCATCGTCTGCTGGCAGACAGTTTTCCTTTAGGAAAAAAAAAAATCATTTGTTGCCTACATTGCTCATACCAGAATAACAGGACAGGTTATTTAGTATGGGTCAAATTCTGCTGTCCTTGATGTCCTTTCTTTACAGTTACAGCTGAGAAAGAAAACACCACAGAACAGAACAGACCAGGGCCCTGCCAGAAGCCGCAGTTCTCGACCTCTCGCAGGCAGCACAAGGTACTTCTCTCGCAAAGCCAGGCTTTCTCCTCGCTGTGAGATCTGTAAGCTGCACCCGGCAACAGGACGCGTCGTGCCCAGTAAAATGTACCTGTACTTTGGAGCGGGCCCTTCTTCCTTGGTCTCTTAGGGAGCAGCACTTTATTAGCAGACGAGGTCCTGGAGCTCCCAGGCCTTGGCAGCGCTGAGAGGAGCCCTACGAGAGACGGTGCGCGCACCCGGGCGGGAGCACCCGCGTTAAGCACCGCGCTGCCGCGAAGGGCCCGGCCCGGCCCGGCTCACCTCTGCCTCCAGATGGCACCGTCGCCCCGTCCTCCGCGCCCGGCAGGCCCGGCCTCAGCCCGTTGTTGAAGGTGTGTCCGTCCGCGGGCTGCAGCTGCCAGTTGAGCCCGAGCAGGTGCATCGCTGCCGGAGACACAAAGCAGGGAGGTAAGGGGCGCTGGGGGGACTACAGCGGGTTTCAGGTAAGCATCTTTCGCAAAGGCCCATAAAGCAGCTTGTCCCAGAGGAAGGGTAACGTGCCACGAAAAGGTAACGACAACAGCAAACCCTGCTGACTCGCATAAATCTATTTTTTTTTCCCCAGCTACCAGATCTTCTGAATTACTGAGACACAAGAGGAAAAACGCTGACAGTCCGGTGTTACGAAAACTGAGGTAAGCATTTTGTTCAGGCCTGGGCAGCACGTACCAACCTTCTGACTCACAAGTTATGTTCTCTGAAACAAAACAGTACTGCAAATGCTAACCCAAGCTTAAATTATGTGCGATAATTTATATCTCAATTGTAAAATTAGCTTTAGCCCTGCATATACTAACAGCATACAATTATTTGGTGTTTATTGCAATGTATTTAAATCAACAGATTCAATAGCTTGTCTTGATGTTGCAGATGACACCTCCCTGACAAACCCCGGCCTCTGCCACCCCCTCGACATCGCCATTTTCTCTAACCCAGCGCCCGGGCCGTGCGACAGAGCAGCTCGGGCAGCCCCAGCAGCGCGGCACCACAGCCTCATGCTGCCCGCAGGCACGGAGCGGCCCCACGGCTGGCGCTCAGGACCGTGGAGCAGGAGATGGGCCACGGCACCGCCTTTGCAAGTGCACGAGTTATAGGCACCGTGGCAGGGGCTAATTGAATAAGGCCTGTGCATAATGCATGAGACCTGACAGGTCTGAATCACTCAGCCAGTGGATTTATGTGCATCTTCACTTTGTATAAACAAGCTACCTGAATATATCTCCATACTTTCATCGTATTATCCCTGTGGCATCCTTCCAGTATAGAGGAGTGGTGGGGGCTCGAAAAGACCATGATGCTGCTTTTATTCACTTTCTTTACGTCCATCATCAGCACTCATCCTATTTACACAGCTTACCCCTACCACAGAACACAGCATTTTCAGTTATATGGTACAATGGTGTTGGAGGGGATACACTGCCAATTTAGTTACCAACAATGTAATTATGGGTACCCTTCTAATTGTTCACTCCCGCAGTGTCAGATCCAGATAAGATCAGCAGATATTTTGCATCCCATTACAAGCAATTGGAGCAGAACTGGTGTGGACACACATGGATTGACCCTGGCGACAGCCCGCTGTTCAGAGATTCAACATGAGGCAAAAAAAGTTACTGCAGGAACTGCAATTTATACAATGCTTGAGACATCATTTGGACAATCTCTGAACACAGGGAATCCATTCGGATGTGGCTGACATATACATATTCTTAAGAATGAAGAAAACAAAAGAAAGTGCCCTTATCCCCACAATCCATCTATCCCAACACCCGGAGACCCCTCAGCACCCTATCTATGCCGAGTTTAACCTCCGTATTTTTGCAAGAAGCAGCGGAGAAGCAAGACAGCTTTCCTAACATCACCCGCCCTCAGACATACCTATGGACCAAGCAGATATCTAAGAACAGGAACTAAAATCAGGAGATGTTTTGTGTAAAGGGGGCGGTTGCCAGATTTTGCATTCATGCTGAATTTGCAGTATTTTTTCCTATTAGGAGACAAAACTGAAAACAAAGCATCTGACTTTAAAAAACAAACAAAAAAAACCAAGCATAAACCTGAAAAGAATGTTTAGCTGGGTACCTACTCGGAATTTATTTCTAGGGAATGTTTAGGAATTCCTGGAAAATATACAAAAAGTTAAGTGGGATCAAATCTTTTATTCAATTACAACTTTTTTGTTTTGCCAAAACAAACGCTTTAAAAGGCTTTTCAGTCTAATCTGAAGCAATTAATTTTCCTTTCAGCATGGCAAAGCTCAAACAACAGGCAAGTCCGTGCTTGTGCAGACTCTGCCCGTCGAGAGGCATCACCCGCGCTGCAGATGCAAGGGGCCGGGGGCGCGGGTGGCAGCGCAGCAGCGCAGCATGCTTGTGCTGCCAGCAGGTCCCAGGCAATGCACGCGCCTGGGCTCCTGGGGCAGAGTTCAGCTGGACCACTCTCTGAAGCAATGGGAATTTCAGAGCCCCAGAGTGAAAACAAGTCATACAGAGTTAGACTTCCATGTTTTATACTCTGTGTGTCTATTCAAAGTTGCAATTATTGTTTTATTGCGAGTGCAACCATAAATGTAGGTCACTGCAGAGACAAAATTCTGTTGCTTCAGGTGTGAACCATTCCTTACAACAAAGAGATAAGGAAAACATAACCAGTAGTCCAAGAGAATTATGGTTGCTAACTTATAATGACCAGGTAAATTTATACAAGGAATTAAAAAAGATCTTACTAACATGGTATTAAGAAAAACTTTGATCCATCTGCTTCCAAGTATGCCATGATTTCATTAGTAACTCCACTGCTTTGTGTTTTAATCATAGATGCACGTTAGACAAGTGCAATTACAGCTCCTTCCTTACGGGGCAGGGATTTGCACGTCTGCTATAGTTCCCTACAGAGACAAAGAAAAGACGAGGATCTGCTGCACTGCTCACATACCCGTTGCTTCAGCCACAACTTCCGCTAAGACAAGCGAAGTCACAAACACGAGGAAGGTTCATCCACCAAGAATGCAGTGAGGAGAGCACGTCCCGGGGGCCGGCAGGGAAAGCGCTGTGTTTGTACTGCACACAGCAAACCCCTAGAGCAGCTAAGCAGCGAGAACAAGGAGCTACCTATTCTCTCCTGCTTCAGAACAGTGTGAGATGGTGAATTTATATGATTAACCTTCTGTTCTGTTAATCAAACAAAAATGCCTCCAGCAAAGGAATAAGTAGAAGCCCATTTAATTAGAAATACTAGGATCCACTCAGAGGTTGAGTGCATGTGTATCAGAAGAAAAAATTGGGTTTGTGAATTTGTGTCCATTTCCTATTGTTTCTATTGTGTTTTTTCTTGTTTGCTTGTTGTTTTAAACTACAGCTAAATAACCTGTGATACCGCGACTTTGCATTCTTCCCCGACTCCACGCTCTCATCAGGTACTGACCACACTTTCTCCTACAGATATTCCCCAGCCGAGTCGGGATACTCAGCTAGATCCATACGTGAGAAAGACCCCAAGGTCTGCAGGCTGATCTTCAGTTTGGCTCCCACACGCCGTGACCTAGCAGATCATCAAGACAAGAGCTGATTGTCCGAAACAGCCCACTTAAACATACTTCCAGAGCTCTGCATTTGCCTTATAGATTAATCCTTCAGGGACAAACACGTCCCTCAAAATTTAAAACACAAGAAGCGCCATTTTATGTTATGTATATTGTACATCTATAAAATATATTTTATAGAGCACTTATGTATGTTTTGTAGGTATTTATTTGTATCTGTTTTCTTTCCTCAACATTTAAGTACATTTTCCAATTTGTTGCTTTGAATACCTGATTTTTAAACACTGAGCTTGTCATAATTTATCTCGTTCATTTAACACTAACACAAGTAACTCAGGAGATTGAATTGTGCATTTATATTCTCTAAAAATGAGACTATAGCAACATGTGAAATGAAACCATTGCGATTTAGGTTAAAAAAAAAAAAACAACAAAACAACAACCTTACCCCAGCAACACAAGCACACACAGTGAAAGCACCTTAAACTGGAAGCTAAACCTGCATGCCCTTCAAGAACAAAAGCAGAGAACTATTTTATCACCAAAATTGGTGGAGCTGTCAAGTACCAATCTGAGACTTACATAAGATAGAAGATAGAGGTTACCAGAGTGAATCACACATTATTTTAAGAAATCCCAAAAGGTATACAAATCCACAGAAAAATGTCAAAATTTGCATGTAAAACTTTCTTGAATGTTCTCTAAGACTCAGCAGTGTCCTCAAATTCATCTTTCGTTCAATATTCTCCCTTTCTGGCCGTAAGCCCAATTCTCGCTCCAGTCAGAGTTCAGTCCAACAGATAACATGTCCCAAGCTCAGAAAGCTCTCTGTCCTCCCTCCGTGCTCTCCTGACAATGCTAGACCACGCGTTTTTAAAATGAGAGACTCAGCGCCTGCCAATGGGCAGGACAGAATCAGTTTCTGCGCTTAGACCTTTACTCTGTGGTACTCCTTAAAGGAGAAATACACAGATTAATGATCGCCATGTTTCCCAATCCTACTGCATCTTCCCATTTGAGGACTGGGAGATAGGCACCACGTCCTTTGTTAGGAAATTCAGTATTGCCTAGGTGACTCAAAAAGATGGGAAGATTATAAAAATGACCAGAATTCAGAGTGTTTCCATATCTTAATTTCCCAAGTTGCCATGCTTCTTAAGCAACTATCAAGCACCTCACCCTGAACTACTGTCATCCAAAATGAACCCATCAAACTATGATGTCACGTCATCAGGATGTATCGAGGCATTATTTTGTTAACTGCAGCAGGCCAGCCTCTTTTCATGTGAAAAAGAAATTGGTCTACATCATGAACAACATTAGAATATGAATGCTAAAAGCACGTCTGTTTTATGTAGGTTATTCTATCATAGGGGAGTGGAAACACTAGAAGCTTCTTTTTTAAACAGTTATGAGATGAACAATGAGGTAAGTCTTGTTATTCCGGTATACTTAATTAGTCTTGAGCGACATCAGTGTGATTTCCGAATCAGGCCTAATGAATCATAGACATGATGAAACAAAAGGTTCCTAATAAGTCTTAGCAGCATGTAATTTTATAGTATATATGTTTAAAGAACTATCTGCACATCCATTTTTTATTATATTATTGTGCATTAAAACACTCTACAGACTACATAGAATAAAAATGGATGCACAGATAGATAATTGTACAAACATTATAGAGCATTAAAACAATATACAGACCATAAGATTGTACAAAGTGAAAGAAAGATAGCATTTTACACTTTTTGGCACATATAGATGGGCTACCTGGATAACTTGACAAGAATAAATGTGTCCCTCCCCCCCAAAATAATAATTAAACATTATTTGTATGCTTAATTTGCATTAAATGTTATTCAGCCAAGACTCATGATTCTTTTACTAGTTACTACTTCTTGATCACAAAAACAGAACTCTCAGAATAACGGAGACTGATCTTACTGATTTCATTTATTATTCAGAAGATGAAAGTTACTTAAAAGACTAGAAATCTAGTAGTTTAATGTCCTACTACTTTTCCTCTGGAGAAATAGGTGCAAGTTTAACTCAAGTCACAGGTGAAATGAGCGTGATATGCCTGTTCCCTAGTGATTACTTGCCCCTATTACAAACTGAATCACAATTCATCGCAATTAACAACCTCTCCTCAAGAGATGCCTGAGACACGAATAGCAGGGGTCTGAAGGTCAGAAACTAGCAACGGAGGAAGTGCATGGGAAAAACTTGCATGGTGCCTGGAAACACTACGCTTGGTTCTGGTGCTTTTGGTTCTCTAGCTGAAAAGCATGGATTACTGGGCAGCTGTAACAAGAAAGGTAAGAAGCCTTCTCTAGCTCTTCTTACATTCAAAGCATACATGGCAGTTCATGTTAACACACACACAATGATCTTGCTAAATTAAATTTCAGTTGAGATCCATATTTTGCTAACAAGCCTTATGATGATCAGAAACTGAACACAGAGGACAGCTAGGCTTTGTCAGATGTGCAATTCTGCAAGTGTTATCTATGTACATGGTATGTCTGCATTGTAGGCAATTAGTAAAAGCCTCTTCCCACAAAATAGGGACTTGGCAACACGTGCCTGAAAAAGTCAGACTTCAGTAAGTCTTGGATGCTTTACAGAGGCTGACACCATCCCTTTGCTCAGGTAATTCTGTTGGCCAGGCTTCAGCTGCATGTGCAGCGGGAGGAACACAAGCACTGCCAGTACGCAGCTACAATGGAGTGTGTGGCTTCTTGGATCAAAAGGTGGCAGAGGTACCTTTTCAGTTGTCTGAAAGAAAGCTGCTGAACCTAAGAACATAGACTCGCAATTCTACTAAGTTTCTTTCATATTCTATTACTGACAGAAAGGGACAATGTCTCCAGGAAGTTCTAAACTGTGATTCCTCCAG
Source organism: Anseranas semipalmata (assembly GCA_013399115.1). NCBI lineage: Eukaryota > Metazoa > Chordata > Aves > Anseriformes > Anseranatidae > Anseranas > Anseranas semipalmata. Next base: position 934,830 of record VXAA01001241.1, on the reverse strand, counting down.
TTTAACCTAAGATAAAGTCCTTGGAAAATTCATGACCAAAGAATATGAGGCTTTGTTATTTAAAGGAAGCAGTCTTAAAATGAGTGCATGTGAGCAAGTATCACCTTTTCTTGCTAGAGAAACAGTGATGTCTCTCCTAAATTTCAGGATCAGCCGACAGAATTTTGTTCTTCCCTGTTCCTCAACGTTCTTCTAATCTATCGTATTGAGATAATTTCCTATCAGACAACAGAATGTTTTTGGCTTTCTTGTGGTCACCTCGAAAAAAGTTCAAAGACAAACATGTGATAGCTGCATGTAAATTATCAACAAAAGAAATGTGATTGATGACTACTGGAAATATGTTAATGTCACATTGGGTTTTCTTACGCAACTGGAGGAGAAAGAAACATACCATGCTGCAAGACACCTAGGGTGGCTGTAACAAGGATGCCAGAGTCCTCCTAAGGATATCTGAGCCATCTCAGTAAAATTCATCCTGTTCCCAAGCCATTGTCTAAAGGCAAAACAAAAGCCACATAGCTTGCTGGGTGGACATCTGCCATTTTGCTTATATTATCTACAGGAAACTTTAAAGTAGTATTTAAAAATATTGTGATGTGATAGGGTTCCAAAACAAAAACAGGCCATGCAGGGTGGGGACAAAGTCTGCTGCTGATAGGGCATTATTCAAGGTGTGGGTAGAGCGAGGATTGAGTAAGGACGTAACGCAACTGAGTGACTGAGCCATAACATGGCAGATGAAATTCAGACCAGGTTAAGATAAAATGACATACACTGGAGAAGAGTGATCTTAACTCCATGTATAAAATAATGATCTCTGAGCTGACTATTATCAAACTGAAGAGAAATTTTGGGCTAAATGATAAAGTTCTCCGAAAATTTCAGTTCAGTGTTCCAGTAAGTCAGAAGAGAAGGTCAAAGACTGAATCAGTACGTGAAGAGCGAGCAAGGCATGGAATACTGTTATGTCACCTGCCCATCTCAGAAATGACCCAGAAGAACCAGAGGATGGAAAATGAGAGGGAAAAGTACATACATGCTTTGCCTGTTCTTACAAGACATCTACTTTTGTAAGTAAGTTATTTGGGTTATTCGACTTTCATCTGACCCAACACAGCTATTCCTAAGTGTACGCGACACTCCTTGGTGTATCTACTAGTCCCCAAGTTTCTTTAAGCATTTGATGTATTTTTATCCTCTGCACTGTACCACAGCACGTCCTCTACCCATCCACCAGCCCAAACACACTAAGGAATGTTTAGATCAACACATCACAGAGAAATCCTTGAATTTTTATGCCGTAAAGCATTTCCTAGAAGCAGTATGACTTTTAGGTACCCTGGGGCATAACATCTAAAATACATCTAAATAGGCTGAGAACGCAATGTATAAAATGGCAATTGCTGACATGCCACAAAGCTTGTTTTTCACTTTGCCGGTGTCTCAACCTAGTGTAGTTATTCACCAGCACAACCGTAAATATCTTATTTAATTAATAGCAAAGTAGAGTAAGTCATGATTATGAGAGAAGTATTTTTAAAAGATCTTGCTGGAGATATCAGACACAAGAGATGAGACTAAGTTTTACAATTTATACTAGAGATCAAAGATCAGGTTAAAACATTCTCTGGACTACCAACACACAGGGAATTAATGTACTCATGTTGTAATAATGACCAGGAATCGTACAGATCTCCTGCAAGATATTTGGATGTACTCCTGATCATTTGTCTCCCCTACTTGTGAGCATTCAGTTGTTTGCAGTAAAGGTTAAAGTACTATCTAAACAATAGATCACTTGATCGAAATTTAGTATTAGTATTGTAGAATTTATACAAAAAGCATTGCTTATTGACTGTGACCACTGAAGTTCAACAATGAATAGATGGTTTACTTTCAAGGTCATTAATTCTCAGTAAATCATCTTAATCACCAGGATGCTATTTGGTATGCACTACCTTTTCTTATGAAATTTAAATTAAAATTACATTTGGGAATTCCATGTAAAGCTCCACCAAAACGCACAACTTGAAGAATTCACAGCTCTTGGTATTTTCACTAACACAGTAAGTCTTTCTGTATTGTGGATAGAAAGCACAACAAAGAACCATTTTTCTGTCTTACTTATCCCACACATAACGTTGAACAAGACATTTTACTTCTCAGGGTAATTTTTTTTTTCAGTTTACAGTTTTAAGAAATGGAGAACTCTAACTACAGTGGCACTGCCACGTATTTTTATATCTTGTTACATGTTTTTCTCTACTTCTCCATCAGTTTAATTAAGCTGATATTGTTATTCATCTACATTTTTAGTTTCTACACTTAACTGTGCCCCAGTTCTTCAGTAGTTTTACTTAAAGAAAATAATATTAATAATCTTAAATTTCTTCTAACTTTCCAAAGAGAAACACTGAGTCTGTATTTTCTGCTTACACTGAGGACTGATTACCCTAAAGGCTTATGAAACAACAAATGTAATAAATACCAGGCTACAGGTTCTACTGGCCTGTTCACAGCTGCAGAGAGAACCTAACTCTAGCCTCCTCCATCCAAGAGTGCTCTTACAAGCACAGTCTTAGTAAAACCTGCATGTCGGTGCCTCACTTTCTGGGACATAAGCAGAAGGAAACAGAGCCAGACCCTCATTTCTGCCTCTGCACTCTCTGCAACGACAGCGCTTGCTGTGCAAGAGGGGAAAGCACAGTGCCTCCCCTTTGTGGGAGAAATGTCAGGCACGCTCGCTCTGCTCACCAGGGAGACGCAGCAGATACGGCTCCTTTCTGCAATCACAATGGAAAGGAAAGTTGCCTTCAACAATCCTACACACAAGAAAGCAATCCTCAGGCATAATTTCACCCTCAGCATGTAAACCCTTTTAGACAATAAATTGTTTAGGACAGGGCTTTTGCTTTATGAAGCATTTCTAACCCCAGAAGCATTTTATAGAAATGCCATAAAGGATCTATGAATGGGTGTATTGTTATAATCAGCAACAAAACTTCTGCTGGGATTTATTAATTGCTTTCTTTTGAATAAACGTTATTGAAGATGAAAAAGGAAATGGAAGAAGGGCTGTAAGATGTTTGTCACTGTGCTCATAAGGAAGAAATAAGGGGACCCAAAAACCATTTTTTTCTTCAAATTGGTCACACACACCCTCCAAGCTAACTGATTTCTTTCCTCATGTACGTCAGTAAATTGAAAGGAATGAATTTTCAAAGCACAGCATGAAAGATATGCCCACAAATCCCATCAGTGGTAATGTGATTTGTCTGCTTATCTGCCATGCAATGCTTTGAAAGTTCATTCCTCTATGTCCAACTTTGGAAGCCTTTCTACTTCCAAAACACTTGAAAAGCTTACACACACTTACTATTACTTTTGGGGGCGGCGGTGAGGAACAGGAGAGGATGAAGATGTGGCTCCCAATTCGAAGGATAACAACAGGCAAGCAGAGCTGCAGACTGCAGGACAACAATTGTACCTGGGATTGTTCTTAGCTCCCCAGTCACCATCGCGACTGGGACTGAGAAAGAACTCGTATTTTATACTTTTTGACTTTTTCTCTTTTCAGTACTCTTTACTGGAATATTTCGATTGTGTACCACTTTCCGAAAGTCTTTTTTTTTTGTCACAAGAAGGATAACAGCATTGCATGCTACCTTCAGAATCTGGAATCTCACAACAAAGACCTTAGAAAAGAGAAGCAGAATGCAGTGCACTATTCATTTATTCTCGTGACAGGCCTTAGATTGTAGAGAGCACAGAAAACTGGCACAAGATTAATCAGTTCCCGAGACTGTATAAAATGAACTCGCTTCTTATGGCAATTTTAAAAGCCAAGGCTGCAATCTTTTTGGTCTTCCATCTGAACTAGATGGTTGTAACTAGTAAGAGAAGTGTTTATATTTTTATTTACCTAATATAGCATCTTTCAGCCTGGAAGGTCCCAAATCGCATTATAGAATATCCGCTTTACCAGCATTGCGAGAACACTGCCGCCTTTGAAATAGGCTTAAAATAACAGGAAGAGATGCTCGTGACAAAACCACAATGGAAACCCTCATTTTTCAGAGCAATTGTGAGCATTTAATGTTAATACAGAGCAAATTGAATCCAATTTTAATTCCACACCTAAAAGACACCATTATCACGAATGAGGTACTCAGCTCATCTCTATTCTTCTTCCAAGAAAAGAAGAACCTAGCTGAGACTTGAAACCGCAGTTTCAAGGAATACAGACATATATATACTCTCTCAAGTCACTGATGCACACACAAGAATTATAATATACATCTGGAATAACTGCTTTACTTCTAACACTAACTATACCTCCAAGGGATATCATGTCAAACATTCATTAGACTTTGTTCATCTTTTGAAACTCCAACTGCCCTAATCTCTATAAACATGTTGAACAAGGCTCTCAATCTCACTTTTCCAAAGCACTCACACCTTGACTTAACCTCTGATTGTTATCCATAATGATAAGAAAATAGTTTTAAAGTTTATTATTCTTCTGCATACACTAAATGAAATTGAACTGTGTAATTATGACCAGCCAGATTCCTGTCCTCAGTGCAAGTACAACTTCCCATCGCAGATTATATTCTTCTCTTAACAGAAATTATAGAGAAGTTTGTTTACATGACTGTAAAACATTACATGAACGATAAAACTTAGGGTTTTGCTGTCTACACAAAATAAATCTTGGATTTAGAAGTTGATTACAAAGAGGAAATACATCAGAAGACAGAAAGTAAACATGATTCCTTCCCCCAAAGCTTCTCACTCATTTTCAACACTATAAACTGTTTATACTTCTTTGATGATACGCTTCAAAAGGAATATATAAACATAGCCTAACTTGTATCTTGATATTGACAGAAAGGTATAGATTATATTTAGCATCTAGGCAGAATTAGACTTTATACATGCCTTGCAAAGCTGACATTGTTAATCTGTTTTGAATTAGAAGCCCTACAGGTTCAGAATAGAAGCATATATGAAAATTAAATATACAGATTTTATTTAATAAATGGCTTATACAATCAGACAGTTAGGCCTTCTAACTTCTATTCTTTTGTTATTGTTGTTTAATAACTTTTTAAAAAGAAGCATTCTAAAATTGGGTTTTAGTTGGGGCAGCTTCTCACAGGGGCACCCCTACACCCGCCCTGTCCCCTACCAAAACGTTGCCACAGAAGCCCCATACAGTTTCCGAGATAACTTTTTTTCCATTCTCCTTACATGATCTCTAGTAACGATGTCCCACAATGGGTTTACTATAACTGAGATTCTATTGTATTTTCAATCTTACACCTGTCTTATGCTCGGCAGATTTCCACGTGCAAGGCTTGCTTACTCTTCCCTCGCAGCAACCAGCAACGCAGGGACTGACCGCTTGCCCTCCCGCATCCACGCCCTGTCATCCGCAGTCTGGAATTCTAGAGCAGGCAAGACAGAGCAAGCTGCAGGTGAGGACATGACTTCAGCGAGATCACACCAATAGGGTTTAATACAGTAAAGAACAAAGGAATCAATGACAGATGTATGTGGTGCCAGGATTTTAGTTTTAGATCACTTCCAACTGCAGCAGTATACATTTTACAATCAATTTGTGTTGCCTGTTAATACAGGATTAACAGATGCATCACAAAAACATCCCGTTATGCAGTTTCGCTGGCCAACACAGCAATGAAGAGAAGCTTGCATATCCATTTGAAGTCCTGAGAAACAAACATGAGAGCACAACAGTCTACTTCTATTTCAAGCACTGTGCATAATGGCAGATAATTAAGTGTAATTTGGATACCTAAAGCCTGATTCATCTAGGGAAGACCCTAAAATACACTTATATGCTTAATTACATATTAGTAATTTTTATTACGTTTCTTTATCTTTTACACCTGAAATTGCCTTTATCATATGAGTTTTTAAGAGGCTAGCTCAAGTGGATCTTCTTCTTGATACAACAAAATTCACAGAAGAGATGATAAAGTCTCTGTTACACACTGAGCTGCTGTCCATAACAGAAGAACGAAGCCAGCTTATCACAGAGTATCTGATACACGATCATTTTAATGAAGCTTTCTGTCTTGCATACAAATGGCAAAGAAGCCAATTCCACAGTCTGAGGTCAGCAATGCAGAATGCTCGTCGCCAGTCAGTTCAGAGCTGTTTAAAATCAAGGCCCATTGTAATCAAGGTCAAAACTGTCACTGACTTCAGGGGAGGGAGCTTTACTTCAGCACTCTTGTTTATTTTAAGTATTTGAGACTGCAAATATATCAATGACTGAAAAAATGGCATTTTCTACAGGCAACAGCAGTGTAGCCCATAAAAACATTACCCTCCAAAGTCAACAGTTTAAATTGCATGGTGAATTGGACATGAGAGATAACACATTAGCATATGCATCATTTTATACAATTAATTAATGAATCTGAGAATAAAATATGAGCTAAATTACACACCTGCCAAGACCTTTGACTCCAAAGATAAACTCAATTACATATACTTTATAAAGCATAACTGAATTATGTTAAATGGGTAATAAAACAAATTTTAACATATGTGACAATATTAACAATACCAATAGAGTAACCAGGAATTATCCTTCAAAGACAAGATCCCTTAATGCTGCAAGGGGCAAAAAGCAATACGTAGTAGCTAGAGCTACACATTAGTACTTCACAGCTAGCACTCAAGTTCTACTTTTCTTTTTGTCTGTAACAGCAATCAAGCCAGGATTACACATCTTTTTTCTCTGACTGAAGAAACAGTAAACTATGGTATTAAAACAAGCAAGCAAGCAAAAACACCCACCAACCTATATTCAAAAAATCCATCTAGCACTTCAGCTGTACGCTTCACTGTTAAATTTATTTTCCTTTTATTTTCGAGTATCTGCTTCATCTCAGAAGCAGGTATCAAAGCTGCTCCTCAACGACTTAAAAGAAAAATGACTAGAAACTCCACTGTGTCACTGTACTTAACAAGTCTCTGCAGCATATTTACTTTCTTTCACAATATTACTAATATTTAAGTACCCAGAAAGTGCTACAGCTGAGATTTTTTCCTATTAGTTTCAATTTGAGGAAGATGCATTTGATTTTATGATCTAACAGAGAAGATCTGCTTCTGTCTACTGGAAGTGGCTATCCATACTAATTAGTGAGAAATAAAATATACACGACCTTTATTTTGTTAGGATACGATCAGCAATTAAAATCAGGACACTACCAAACTTAGCCATAAATCTCACCCTCTAGGACAGCTTTAAAGAAATCTGTGATAACAGTTATTTCACCAGTTTTCCATTTAAATGTGATTTTGACATTTTAATGACTGCATTCTTTTAAAAAATAAATAATAGTATTATATGAATGTCATGTAAATGCAGCTCGGGATTGCCATCAGTTCAAAAAATTACTTCAGAAAAACTGTTTACATCCTATGTTTTTGCAGAGTTTACATAAGCTGCAGCTCTCAATTCATTCTTGAAAAGTATTTTAACATTTGCATTCAACTCCTCAGAGGTAAATTTTCCATCCATACAGACAAGGATTAACAAATTTCCATCCCTATACTGCATTATGGAATTTTATGCAAAAGCAGTTCTCTTTTGTAGAGGCCCACAGGCCTTTGGGATGAAACGGTCTCTGGAGTACTGCATTGTTAGTGCTCAGGTTACAGAAAGCACCATGAAGAAACAGCTTTCTCACTGTGCTTTCTGAAACGCAGTATTACCCAGTGCAACAAGTAATGAAGCCGAAATGATCAGATATTGTTCGGCACAACATAACCGACTGCACAGTACCGGTGAGGTCTGAGGAGGGAATGCATTATATTCTGCTGTATATTTCTAAGTCAGACCTATGAGGTTCTTTGAACCTTTACTAAACCAATTTTGTATTTGAAATATTTTCAGAACTCGTCTTCCCCATTTGAGCAGGTCAGACAACACACTCGCTCGCTCCCTGCCAGGGAACAATGGGAGGGACTGAAAGAGCAGCGGCTAAGCGCTCTCATTGAAAAAAACAGGGGATGCTGCAGTAATTGTCCTGAGAGGCTAGAAAGGAAACAAGACTCTATGCTGACAGCTTAGCTCAGCGTGAACTCTCATTTTTCACATGGAGCTAATTAAAAACTGAAATTAGTTAAATATGGAAATGACACTTGCAAGCACTTTAGCTGAATTCTGGCAAAATCCCTCTAGAGTGCTGCGACACTACCTGCTGCTTCAAAACTCCCCAGCTGAATTTCACAGTTAAAAGGCTGAGCAAAGGGAAAGTTATTACAGAGATTTCCAATTCAAAATGTGTCTGTAAAATTCTAAATTAAATTTCATGGTAGCCCTTTCAGTAACTAGGGACATACTGTGCAGTCCAACGATATGGTGCTCAAATAATGTCCCTGCATGTATTCTCTGATTATCTCACCTTTAGGCATTGCGCTGGTTGTGCCAGAACTGTGAAGCTCACAAGGATACCAGCACTACAATGCTACAAAGATAAGGCATGTACTGCTACAGTAGTAGTTATTTGGAAAGCATGGACGCACAGTGCATAAAGGAATTGCTTTCACAGTTTAACAGCAGAAATCTCAGAAAACCAGAACCCAACAACCAAAATATTTTATGCCTCACGATTTTAATTTATATTTGTGAGTGCTAAACAGATATGCAGAGAAGGGTCTATAGTGCAATAAATTACACTGCATATATATATCACTGCTTTACAGGCAAGGTAATAATGAAAAGCATTTCTGCATATTTAAATGGGCATAAAGAACCAAGGGACTGGATATGCATAAAAGGTATGATGACTGACATTAGCTTTTTGACTACAGCACCATGCGAATTCCATTTGAGTGCACGTGACTTGCCTAGTATGCATAAAAGCAAGGGTATTTGCCCAAGGGCAAATATGATTTCTGAATGCAATTTAACAAAACCCGCCCACGGAGCAGATCATTTTGGATCCCTACCAAGGCATTCAGGATAGCCAATCACTTTCAAAACAACTGGAGCATTTTGATTTTATTGTTTTTCCTACATCCCATCCCTTTACCCTTGAGGCAATCCCCTCCCACTGGCCTGCAGCCACTATTGCACCAACAAATTTCTGTCTAGGAAAGCCAGCAAAAGATGCCACATAGCACGAAAGCCACTGTTACTCCCAGGTCTCCTGGCAGGGGGTATCGCTGCACCCAGCCTGCCAAAACCTCTTCCCTGGCAGCTAGCTGTATAATCTGTGTATCACACCCAGGCTTTGCTAGTCCAGGGCCTTGAAACCATCTCAGCTTACCCAGCTGGAGGGGATCTGCTGCAGCTGCACCATCAGACCCTCTTATTTTATTGCATTTTGAATATGCAGTTTCAAAGCAATTCAAATGAATTCGCCCAAGGCCTCAGAACAGTAAAACTACTGATACCATCTGCAGCAGGCTTCCTAAATTTGAAGCATTTAAAAACAGGTGACAGAATAGGAGCTTTCAATGTAAGGACTGACACTTATGAAAAGCCTGCTAAACAAACTTGGTTACGCCCCATTTTGGCAAGGAGGGAACTGGATGGCTTTCAGCCCAACTCTCACAATGGCACTGGTAATAATGGGAAGTTCCATTTTAATTTATTTTTTAATCATGTGTATTCTTCCAAGTTAAAAAAGGAAGCATTTATTCGATCACTGAGCTTCCTCTATTTTAGAGCATCTATGGGAGTGAAGATAAAGAGCAGAATATGATGAGCCTGAACTCTGACCAAGCAGATGTATGAAGAAATCCAGAAACCAACATCTAGCAGGTTGAGGCCTCCTTCAAGTTTGTGAAATTCCAATAAGGTCATTAAAACACAGGTTGCTGAAAAGGAGAACATCTAAAGGCATGATTGATTCTAACACCCTCCCCTTCAAGTGATATTTTAAGTAATACCCACTGTCTAATAATATTCAATATCCTTAACATTCCAGCAGATATTGACACATACACAACATCATTCAAGTCCTGTGGGGACACAGAGTAACAGCAAGACTACGGTAAAGAGCTTCTGTTTTGACCAACGTCCCTGGTATAGAATTCTGCTTCTACAAACCAGCAGAACCATAAATATCCAGACAGGGCAAATTTAAAAAA